>WNHD01005009.1:0-12490 GCA_011057455.1 Ganaspis sp. Gsp50 | reverse complement strand
TGACAGTATCTAGCTAATTTTACTTATTGACAGTATCTAGCTAATTTTACTTATTGACAGTATCTAGCTAATTTTACTTATTGACAGTATCTAGCTAATTTTACTTATTTACAGTATCTAGCTAATTTTACTTATTTACAGTATCTAGCTAATTTTACTTATTTACTGTATCTAGCTAATTTAACATTTTTACAGTATCTTGCTAATTTTACATATGGACAATAGACTCCTAATTTTAATTTCTTACAGTATAGCTTGCTGATTTTTCTTATAGACAGTATCTAGCTAATTTTAGGTTGTTACAGTATCTATCTAATTTTTCTTATGGACAGTAGCTACATTTTCTACTTATTTACTGTGGCCAGCTAATTTTACACATAGACAATAGCAACATATTTCACTTTGTTACAGTAGATAGCTAATTTTTTCTGTTACAGTAGATAAATAATTTTACTTATTGACAGTAGTTATCTAATTTTACTTTTTTCCAGTATCACCCATAGACTGTTAATTTTAAATTCCTATAGAAGCTTGCTAAGTTTTCTTATTAACAGTATCTAGCTAATTTGACTTATTGACAGTATCTAGCTAATTTTACTTATTTACAGTATCTAGCTAATTTTACTTCTTTACTGTATCTAGCTAATTTAACATTTTTACAGTATCTAGCTAATTTTACATTTGGACAGTACACTGCTAATTTTAATTTCTTACAATATAATTTGCTAATTTTTCTTATAGACAGTATCTAGCTAATTTTAGGTTGTTACAGTAACTATTTAATTTTACATATGGACAGTAGCTACAGTTTTTACTTATTTACTGTAGCCGGCTAATTTTACATGTAGACAATAGCTACATGTTTCATACTTTGTTACAGTAGAGAGCTAATTTCTTTCTGTTACAGTAGATAAATAATTTTACTTATTGACTATAGCTAGCTAATTTTACTTTGTTACCGTAGCTTACTAATTCTACCTTTTTACAGTAGCTAGCTAATTTTATTTTCATAACGTACATAATTGCTGTAATTTGGATGTCGTTAACCAACCGATTTTACTAGCTTTTAATTTCAGTAATTGCTCCTTTTTATAGCTCACAATTATTCTATTTTTATCTCACGGATTTTAAAGTTTAACTTAAAGTTTTAGTTACAGTTTAACTTAAAGTTTTAGTTACAGTTTAACTTAAAGTTTTAGTTAAAGTTTTACTTAAAATTTTACTGTAAGTTTATAAAACTTACACTATCATTTTTAAATTATTGCAAATACTGACGCTCAACATTCCAACTGAATACTAAAATTGATTGCGCTTCTTCTTACTAAATATTTCAATTGTTTTCGCACTTTATAATTAAGTACTGTAATGAGTTGCAAATTGCAAGTAAATATTGTAATCAATTATACACACAACCACTAAATATTGTTTTTGTAAGCCAGAAACCTGACATCTGTTACAGACGTTTAGAAAATTAATGCTAGAGCGAATCTCGTAAAAATAAATGTATATTCCAACCTCTGGCTGCAATCAAACTAAATCACATTTCCTTAGTTTCAAAAACTGTCGGATTCATTTGCAGCTTTTCGAGGATTTACTTTAAATAACAAGATCCGGAAAGTGCGATTTTATCTTAATGAAGTCGAACTAAAAAATTCTTCATAAAAAAGCACACATTTTTTTCCAAGTATATATTTTTAAAATTTCAAGGAAATTAAATTACACAGAATTATTCTTTTAATACATTGGAATCTATATCGATTGGAATTTCGATAAATCAAAAATTGTGTCTATACAATTTTTATTACCTTGAGATTCGAAACAACTCAAAATCTAATACCTCGAAAGTCGAAGCTATTATAATTTCAATAACTCGAGATTCGGAACTTTTAAAATTTCAATAATTCCAAATTCGGAACTATTAAAAATTCAAAAACTCTTGATTCGTAACTCTTAAAAATTGTGAAAACTCGTGTTTCGGGACTATTAAACATTTCAAAATTTCAATAACTCAAAATTACGAACTGCTAAAATTTCAATAATTCGAGATTCGGAGCGATTACAATAAAGAATAATTGAAGAGAAACAAAAATCTCGATACTTTTAATGCGCACCTAAATGTGTAGGAAATATTGGAAAGTTATAGTAGAAAGTTGTACAAACAGTATAATTGACCCTTTAACTCTGTGTGGCACAACGTCAGTGAGCACATAATAGTGCTTAAGTTGTATATACATATGTACAACCCTATTAATGTGGACGTCTGGTTCCGCTGTGATTAGTTGTGCTTACGAATTATTTGCTTGTCACAAGTAAAATGTGGTCCATATTCAACGGGCATGTACCCGTGTCCAATTTCAAAGTAAGTTTCGTAATAGAGGTTCTCTGTATGGTTACACTGAACAGGAAATTTCGATTTGAAAGCCCCCACGAAATATTCATTCAAAAACTTTCTATGAAAACACCACCATTAACGAATTCAACATTTTATTATTCCTGACATGCACATTTTTTTAAATCCTCTCTTCTCAGGCATTTACAATTCCCTATCAGCTTCAGTTTACTTTATAAATATGTCATGTGATTGTTCAGCCATTAAATAATCAAATTTACATTTCAGAAATGAACCCCTTCAGCAAATACCTTTTTTACATCAATATTTTCAATTAATTTTCATTTCAATTCCTATTCAAATCATTTTTCTTCATTTAACGATTTTATTCTTCAAAATTAGAAAAGGTTTATTTAGAGTAGGTTGGATTTTTCAACATTAAAAAAGGTTCTTATTTGATTTTTTTAAAATTCTTTTCAAGTTTCAATATTTATTTTTATACTTTTACAAGTGTATTTTTATACTTTTGTTTTGCAAGTGAATTTTTATACTTTTGTTTAACAAGTGTATCTTTATACTTTTGTTTAACAAGTGTATTTTTATACTTTTGTTTAACAAGTGTATTTTTATATTTGTTTAACAAGTTTGTTTTGATTACAAGTTCAGAACAAAATCCGTCTTTGAAATTGGTTTGAAATTCCTTTGAAATGTCACCTAATGACGATATCTTAGTATTTCAAGAAAATATCTGTGATCTAAGTATAGAAATTATGAAACAGATATTCAACTTCAGAAAATACATAGTTTGAGTCGACAAGAAATTCCGTACGTCGATAATAATCTGTGTCAGTAAATTAAGAAATTTACGTCGAAGGTAATTTTAAATGAAACGGTGCTAAGAAATGGTACTTGGAGGATGGTCTTAAATGTATAATTAAGATGTTAAGATGTGCAATGGAGACTATAGGTGGTTAAAATATTCATTTAGCTCACCGTGTTTGGGGACCAATGGTGAGGCCATGTTCTTGTCTCATGACTTGCACCAACGGCAGGCTGGCTAGCCAAAAACACCACTCTCCTATCGGTACTTCCGCTTCCGGAACCAGTTGTTGCCAACAATGCTGTTCTAGGTCTTGATCCTCCTAAAGCGAGGGTTGGCGACGTATCCATATTTTATCTGCACAAAACAAGTAAATATCTATACTAATCTCCATCAAATTAACATTTCATCTCTTCAGCAATATTTCTCGAATTTTATATTCAAAGCAATATCTTCAGGGCACAAAAACATTTGTCCAAAAAGGGCACAAAAAACACTTGGAAAATGTTTGTACTAATTCCAAATATGCATCTTTATGTACTTTGTTTCCTCCCAGTTTCACTTGCTTTTGATTTTAAGAACTTAAAATAATGAAATGATTTTCCCGCTTTTATGACGTTTATAATCTCTGCTGCTTTTATGATTGTTATTATGTCTTTTTCTACTTTATACTTTTACATGCATTTTTCGTTTTTATTACATTTATCGTTTTTTATTACATTTATCATTTTTATTACATTCACGAATAAAAGTTCATATTTATCGAAAGTGTTCAATTTGATTGTTTCTGTAACTCGGAATTTATTTTCGATACAAGTTGGAAATAAATACTTTTTATAACATTTGTAGAAGCTTTTAAAATATTCCAGTTAAGAGAATTCGCTCTTAATATTCAAGACTTCATATTTCTTAAATTTAAAAAATCAAAAAATTAACATGAATTTATTACTTGTGTTAATACAAAATTATTTTTATGATTATATATTATTAAAATAATAATAATTATTATAATAATATTATCATATGCATTTATTTATACCTTCATTCTAATTAGAAATCTCCATTAAAAAGTCAAATAAAATTGCGTTGGCTCACTTGGATGATTGTCGAAAAAAGTTTCAATCTGAGAAAATTTTTTTCCACAAGTAAACATCGCAGCATCTTTAGCATTTTAATTAAAGCTTTATTAATTTTTTTGATGGCAGTGTTACCAAGCCTTTTTGATAACGCACTTTACATAATTTAAATTACGTCTGCATCTTCTCAAACAGAATTTAATTCAAACTTGAAGAAAGCCTGTAAATTTCGTAGAAATAATTTGTTTGCCTTTCGACAACGAGAAAATAAGTTTCACTGAATTTCTCGCAACTTCCTTGAAAATTTGTCTCGAATATTTAAATTTACAATGTAAACATTCAGTACACTTTAAAGACATTTTACGAAACACGACACAAAATCTTATATACCCTAATTAAATTAAAGAACTAAAATAAGACATTATTCTAAAAAAATAAATCTCGAAATCGAATTTACAAAGTTCAAACAAAAATTACAACAAATAGAACTCAGGAAAATAAAAATTTAAAACATAAAATAATAAAATTAAAACAATATAAAATTGAGACACTTCATGAAAATAAAATTTAAAAAAATAAAATTGAGGTAATTCTGAAAATAAAATGTTTAAATAAAATGTTTAAATAAAATGTTTAATAAAAATGTTTTAAAAAAATGTTTAAAATAAAATGTAGGAAAATAAAAGTGATGAAAAGGGAAGTGAGGAAAATGAAATTGAAAGAAAGGGAATTAAAATTGGAAAAAATGAACAAAAATTGACGATATAATAATAGAACGTTGATAATTTAGTGTCAATAATTTTGTAATTTATAGGTTCATAAAGCAGTAATTTTGTAATTATTAAAAGGGACTTAAATTTTACCGTGACATGTTAAATAATATTATAACGTACAGTGTTATTAGTTCATATTACTGGACGTGTGAGTAAATTAATATTTGAAATCTGCATGTCGAAAAGTCAATTTCAATTATTAGAGTGTTTATAACGGTTCACAAATTCGAATGCAGTGTTCCAAGAAATTCGTTATTTCACCTATTAATAGTTTAATAGACATCACAAGCATAAAATTTTACTGGAAATTTCATTACGCGAAACTACATTAGCCATTACGTGAGCCAATATGAATAACGCATTCCAATTTTCATCGATCGTCAATATTTTTAGAATACGTGCCGAGAAGCACAGCTTTCAGTACAGTATTTAAATCAAAGCGTAACCACGTGCAATTTAAAGGGAATGTAAAATTGGAACACAACACTAAAATCAAGTCAATAGTATAAATCTTAATTTACATTAAAGTTTACATTTTCACTTTACATTGCCAAAAATTGTGCAGTATCAAAAAAAAATTATTTACATTTCTGAACTTTATTTTTATGATTTTGTTTTTTACTTTAATTTTTAATTTTTCATTGTATTCACTTCCGTTCTTTTTTTCGTGATCTTTACTTCCGTTTTCACTTTTCCGTGCTCCTTACTTCCGCTTTTACTTTTTCGTGCCCTTTACTTCCTTTTTTACTGTCTCGTGGTTTTTTTACTTCGATTTTTACTTCTTTCATTTATATCCTAAATTTAGAACTTTAATTTTGTGCATCCTGTGCAAATTTTTATTATTCAAGTGCACTTTTTTTTATAATTCAATAAACTATTGGATTATAAAAAATTATAAAAAATATCGGAATGTTAATTTTATGCTCTTATTTTTGTTCTAATTGACAAAATTTTATTTTTGCATTTAATTTCAGTTTCTGTATCTGAAATCTAATAATTCGATAAGTTAATAATTCCTGTTCTTATTTTAGTAGTAATGATATTTTAGTAATGATATTTTAGTAATGATATTTTAGTAATGATTTTTTAGTAATGATTTTTCCTGTTCTTTAATTTTCGTTCTTTAATTGAAAGGTCAATTTAATTAAAAAGTGAAGATGCATTTAATTTCTTATAACTTTTGTTCACTTGAAAGATTAAGATAAGATAATTTATTTTTAATAAAATTTCTGTCGAGGAAAACTTAAGATTTTCATCCGGATATGAAATCGTAAAAATGGAAAAAGAATTTTTACTCTCGCTACAGGTGACACGATATTGATCTTATTTAGCATCTTCAAACTAGCACTCCTGTCTCTGGCACGCGTTGCTACCAAATATCAAATGTCTGCTAAAAGAGAATATGATTTTAACTTCAAGGAGCACGAAAGACACTCGAAATTCACTCTTTCTGTCAATAAATGCATGTTTTGAATTTTCCCTCAAAAACTAGAGATAAACAAAACTTATTTTGCCGAATATTTAGAATCATATTTTTTACATTCTCATCAATAATGAGAGCGTATTTTTCTTTTACAATATATATAATAAATTCATTAGTTTACTAATTTTTTATTTATTATTTATAATTCACGAATATTCATTAGTTATATGGTTTTTAATAACTAATTTATTGATCATTACTAATTCATTTTTTCAAAAAGGCGATATTGACAATTCGTCATCGAACTCTGAATTTATGGAATATTTCATTAATATTTTTAAAAAGCTTCCGTTTGAAACGCGGGTATTCAAGTTAATTAAATTATTTATTTAATTTACTTGATGAAACAAATGAAATTGTTTTTCACATTCGAAGCAAAATTCTTCAGTAACAATAAACCGATTCAATTTAAATATACCACTGTTCTCAATAAATGAAACGAAAATGTTAAATAAATAATATTACATAAAAATTTGAAATGAGTAAAATTGTTGTAATACTCTGAAGATAAGAATTGCTTAATATAAGATTCTCTTGAATATTTTCACGTGGAAGGCAGATTATTGAAATAAAGAAATCTAGAAAATGTAGAATGTAGTCTCACCCTTTAATTAAACTCCTAGTCATTAGTAATTCCAGCTTTGGGCAAAGAAAAATAATTTTCCCGCATTAATCAGTTTTTCACGCCATTCGCACCTCGCACTGTCGAATTAGTTGCAACATTTAATCCTTTTTTTATTTGAAATATGCGGCCTGCCACTTCATTTTCATAAACTGTAATTATAAGGGGAACACTCGCTTTACCCTGCATAAATGCTCTTTTTACTTTATACTGTTGCACGTGTTTCGTGAAATGTTCATTTTCATTAAATTCTAATATGTTATTTACATTCAAGAGAAATTTGATATCTTTATTGCATTTAATTTTCAAGCGCACGCTGAATTCAAATTTCAGATTCTCACGTAATTCGAATTTGGGATTTTCACGTGATACTTTGGGATCTTGATTTTTGAGATTTGAAAAAAACGAGTTTCACGTTGTATAGAAAAATTTTCATATTGTAAAGAAAGATTTTCACGTGATATAAAGAAATTTTTAAATGAAACAAAAAGATTTTCACGTGATACAAACATTTTTCACGTAGCAAAAAAATGTTCAAATTTCATTGGAGCTGAAAATTTTATTAGATTTGTTTTAAATTTTCATTTGCATTTTAATCCTTAATATATTTAATATATTTACTTTGCTATATTTTAATCCTTTACTATCTTTAAATCAATTTTTTTAAAAAATGTATATACAATTTTTTATCTGATTTAAACTTAAAACTTTCATTAGGTATGGGACTAAAAGTTTTATTGGTTCTGAAACTAAAACTTTCATTAGGTTTGTGTTTAAGAGTTTCATTAGATTTGGATTAAACCTTTTTCTTTGATTTCAACTTCCAGCTTGCGTTAAATTTGAATTGAAAGCTTTTAATAAAAGCGCGAAACTTTTAATAAAACCGCTAAACTTTGTACAAAAATGAAAAACTAAATGAAAAACTAACTAAAAAACTAACTAAAAAACTGACTAAAAGACTAAATGAAAAACAAAATCTTGAAACAGAGAATACAAAAATTTAAACAGACTGTACAATAATATAAATAGACTGTACAAAAATATAAATAGAATGTACAAAAAACAAAATTGTAGACAATGTAGAAAAATGCAAATAGACAATAAAAAATTGAAATTGAAAATACAAAACTTTTAATAGAATGTTCAAAACTTTTAATAGAAAGTACAAAACGAAAATACAAAATTTGGAACAGACAGTACGAAACTTTGTAAAGAATATACAAAATTTGTGATGAAGAACTTTAATGTGAATAAAGAACACTAAACTTTGAATAGATAATGCTAAACTTTGAATAAAGATCCTACAAGTTACAACAAAAAGCAGACAACTTTTCAATAAAGTGCTTGCAACTTAAAGGATAAAAAACTTTCGATACAGAATTAAAAACTCTCATCAATTTTTAACCTAAAACTTTAATTGAACAACTTATTCGAAACTTAAAATTTTCATTCTATCGCAGCTCACAAGGCTTATTAAATTTAAACTCTATTTAATACACATCCCGAAGTTTATATTGCCCTGGAATTGAATTTCGCTCTTTTATTATTACCTGCCACGGGGTATAATTTGACATGTATTTTTAATAGTTTTCAACTTGTTTCAAAATTTTAATTTCAAAATTTCATCTAATTTTCAAAATATCATTTACTTTTTACATCTAATTTTCAAACTATCATTTACTTTTCAAAATTTCATCTACTTTTCAAATTTTCATCTACTTTTCAAAATTTCATCTACTTTTAAAAATTTCATCTACTTTTCAAAATTTCATCTACTTTTCAAAATTCATTTCATTTTAAAAATATCATTTAATTTAGTTTTCAAAAATTTCTTTCTCTATATTCACCTTTAAACTCAGAATTCAAACTGCTCTGTACTATTTTTCTCATAAGCTAAAGTAGTTTTTGGCTTAAACAAACTTAAGTTTTTCTTCCACATTCCAATGATCATTACGTTTGTTTTTATTTATATCTATTTTTTACACTGTTTTTTAAGTTACACTAACATTTTATTTTTCAAATCACCATTGTATGTTTTTTTCAATCTTCAATCACCGCTTGAAAAAAAAACTTCCCACTTACGGAACTGAAATTTTCAAGAAAGATTCTAATTCCATAGTCAAATGTTCAAGGAACTGTCCGACTGGAAATTTAAAGAGTAGATTTGAAAATTCATTTTCGAGTTGCTTGTAATAATGTTATTGCATATTTAACTAGAACTTTCAACGATGTCCTTGATGTTTGTTAATTTTCCGTTAATTTGATTGCAAATTATTTATCAATTTACTTAGTGTTTAGTTCTTCTTTATTTCGTTTTTATTTATTTTTATTGATTTCTTATTCATTACTTATTTATGTCATATTTATTTCTTATTCCGTTTAATTTTTTTATTCATTTTTTATTTTTTTCTTATTTATTTCTTCTTTAATTCTTCTTTACTTCTTATTTATTTCTTCTTTACTACTTATTTACTTCTCTTTTACTTCTTTATTTCTGTTTTATTTATTCCCTATTTATTATCTATTTCTTATTTATCTCCATTTCATGATAAATGGATAAACGAATGTTATGAATTTCTTTGCTATTCATTCCGTTTTTATTTCTATTTTACTCGTAATTCTTTTAACGAATTATTTTTTACGAGTTTCATTACGATGAATTTCTTTATTTATTTCGTTTTTATTTCTTCTTTTAATTTATTTGCCTTCGATTTACGTTTTAATTTACTGGTGTTTTATCAATCAAATTTTATTTCTCTCTTTCTGTTTTTATGCAGTTGTCGATTGACGGAGGATTCTCAACGTGGAGAACATGGACGAGAAGCTCGTCAGGATGCAAGCGTCGCGTACGAATTCGCGCACGACACTGAAAGCAGCAGGAAGTCTAGTTCTCGAGCTGGACGGATTCACGGGCTCACGTGGTGAATCTCCTCGCGCATGAACCAGCACCCCTTTCCCTCTTCATCCCTGTTCGACATTTCTCCCTCTATTTTCCTCTTTTACCCTCAAACGGCTTCACCATCCCCGCCTCTCGAGTAACGTAACCGTCAACGGATCCGCAAGCTTTCAGTCTCTCTCCGCCGCTCCGTCGAGGAGCGTTCGGTGAGGGAAGCAAAACTGTTTGATATTGGATGTTACGAGGTTCTTCAATCCTGCCAGTGCAAGCTAAACGCTGCCCTTAATTAGCGGTGCCTTTTGCGTTCGCAGGATTTCCAGTAAAAATAGTTCAGAAAAAAGTCTAGAGAAAATTACAAGCTTGCTGGAATTTTTGTGCTCCAGTTGACTCTCCCACTTGTTCACTCGAACCTCGTGTTCTTTTTTTATTCAGAAATACCTTTCCCTTTGACTTTTCTGTTTTTTTATTTTTGAGAAAAAATATTTTTGGGAAAGAAATCTTTTTTATTCAACAAAATGGGCAATCTTGTTCGAATTTTGTCGAGGATTGTTCGAATTTTGTCGAGGATATTCTTCAGTAATGAACAATAATTCTTGGAGAGCTTTTTTCGAAAGGAAAAGAATCTTTTTGAAGTTAAATTCCAAGTTTATTTTACCCCCTAAAAATCTAGTTTCTATCATTCTCTTCTTTCTATCTTTTTCTTCTTTCTATCTTTTTCTTCTTTCTATTTACTCTTCTTTCTATTTACTTTTCTTTCTATTTCTTCTTCTTTCTATTTCTTCCTCTTTCTATTTCTTCCTCTTTCTATTTCTTCTTCTTTATTTTTCTTCTTCTTTCTATTTTTTCTTCTTTCTTTCCTTTTTAGTCTTTTTATCTTTTTCTTCATTTCTGTCTTTCTATTAACTAAACTGCGAGTCAGCGAGTATAAATCCAAAAGAATTAGTTTAAAAAATTGTACACGTCTGACAAAAGATACTTAAGTACGAATAATATAGCAATCTTTTTCATGTGCATATAATTAAGTTGGAAAACCTGTCTGAAACACCCGATTGTTTGCACAGTATTCTGATCCTGTTATAGTCAGGCGTACTATATAAATTGCGTTCGTTAAATGGCTTAATTAAATATAGTATTACGTTATAACTAATTGACAGTCAGTACTGAAGAAATAAGTAGTAAAAACACAGTATAGTCAGACATTGAGAAAAAACTTGAAAATAAATTATATAGCTAAATAAGTAGTAGAAACATACTGTAGTCAGACGTAGGAAAAACGAACTTGGAAATAAATTATGTAGCAAAATAAGTAGTAGAAACATACTGTAGTCAGACGTAGGAAAAACAATCTTGGAAATAAATTATGTAGCAAAATAAGTAGTAAAACCATACTATAGTCAGACGTATGGTAGAACAAACTTGGAAAAAAATTAAGTAGCAAAATAAGTAGTAAAACCTCACTACAGTCAGACGTATCGAAAAACAAACTTGCAAGAAAATTATATAGGAAAATAAGTAATAAAACTAGACTATAGACAGACTTAGGAAATGTCAAACTTGGAAAAAAATTATTTAGCAAAATAAGTAGTAAAACTACACTATAGTCAGACTTACGGAAAAATAAACTTGGCGGTAAATTGTACTGCAAAATAAGTAGTAAAAACACACTATAGTCAGACTTACGGAAAAACAAACTTGGCGGTAAATTGTACTGCAAAATAAGTAGTAAAAACACACTATAGTCAGACATGGAAAAAACAAACTTGGAAAAAAATTATGTAGCAATATAAGTAGTAAAACCTCACTTTAGACAGACTTAGGGAAAGACAAATTTGGAAATAAAGTATAAAGCGAATTAAGTAGTAAAACACACTATAGTCAGACATAGGGAAAAACTCGGAAAGAAAGTATACAGCGAAATAAGTAGTAGAAACCCTCTATAGTCAGACGCAGGGAAAACAAACTTGGATATGAATTATACTGTGAAATAAGTAGTAGAAACACAGTATAGTCAGACGCAGAGAAAAAACAAACTTGGAAAGGAATTATACATCGAATTTATAACAATTATTGTATTTCCTGAATCAAGTTTTTAATCTTCTTTTCAGTTTTTAATTTGTATTTGCTAACACAATTAAAAACAATCCTCTCTGAATATAAGCTGTTTTAGATATTCGACAGTATATTTTAAGCGCGTTAAATCCCGTTTTGTATTGTTGTTCACTAAGAGGCTGTTAAAATATTTAAAATCAGATTACATTAACTCAATCTCGCTCAGGATTTAAAATTCTGAATGTAGAGCCGAGGCAACAAGTTGTACAATTTTCGCTTGAAATTCCATTATGAGTACTTAAAAAAATTAACATCTTTTTTCGCGTTATTGCTCTCTTTTTCCCTGTGACTAGCATAATTTTGTTAATCATAAAATAGCTCTATGAAAGGTGAAAGTAAAATACAAACTTTGTTTCGTTTCTATTTATAAACAATCTTGTTG
>WNHD01005008.1:6564-17189 GCA_011057455.1 Ganaspis sp. Gsp50 | reverse complement strand
ATATTGTCAGATGGTTTGTTTCTGTTAAAACTATCATTAAATAATTTATTTTACTCTCTGAACTTTTTCAGGCCCAATTTACCCACTTCTCCCCTAAATATCATTTATTGCAAATATTAATGTGGGTAGCCAATCCACGTTCGTTATTATTATGAATTGCATTATTGTATATTATTTTATAATATATTATATTAAATCTGATTTTTGGAGATTAGAATTTGACAGTTGGGACTGATTAAGGAAATTCGGAATAATAGAAGTTTGAAGTGGAATTTAAAAGTTGTTTGGAGGTGACACTGCATTACGGAAAATAAATTGATTGCGTACATATAAAACACTGAGTAAATAGTAAATTCAACGTGAAATAATTTTACTCGATTCGATGAAATTTCACTACATTCAAGCATATTTAAATCATCTCCATTGAATAGAACTAATTCAATGTAAATATCCTAGGTATTTCAACTGAATTCAAAGTAACTACATTCCCCTGATTTTAGCGGACTTGAACTAAATCTCAACTGAATAAATTTCGAAAATAAAGTTATACAACTGTAGCAAAAGTTGCGAAAACTAGAACTGCCAAAGTACTACTTCTGAGTGACGTCATTTACTAAAATAGCAAACTCAACTTCTTTTTTAATCCCAACATTGAAAACTACTTTTCACGTAATCCAAAAACGACTTTTTCTTTAACCAAAAATTCTAGAAAATTTGAAAGTATTTTTCATTTCTTTCTGAATTTCTTTCGTTCTGGTCCTAATTTCAGTTTATATGTTTATTCATTATATTCAGTTTAATATGTTTCTTATCTTTTGTACCCTTTTTGTACCTTTTCATACCTTTTCGTACCTTTTCGTACCTTTGCGTACCTTTACATACCTTTTGGTTTAATTCAACAGTCTCGTGTCTGTTTTTAGTATTTACTAACATTCCAAATGAAACTCTGAAAAAAATCCACTTGTGATTGTTACTTCATTGAGTGCGTAGACTTTATTACCACACGTGAGTTCATTACATCTCGTGACTTCCTGGTACCGAGATTGGGATAGGAGGTATTTGAATATTGTAGCGTGACCGTTACACATGCGTTCGGTGGCACGTAAATGCCGCGTTCCAAGTTATGTATACAAGTAAATGCATATGTGGGTTGAACGGAATAACCGCTTTTGCGAACATCCACAATTCTCTCCTGATGGCCTCCAGTTATCTACGTGATTTGCGATATAGTTAATAAATTTCCGGAATGTAAAAAAGAATATTAAATTCCAATTCCGAGTCACGTGATGTCTTTAATTGTATATTTGAAACCAAGCAAATTTCAGTAAAAAAAGCACGCAATAGTCAGACCATCCTGCAATCACGCTTTTGTCTGACTATTGCTTTCTTTCTCCACTGCCGAATTTAAAATCTTATTGTATTTTTTCTTTAGTATTTTTTCTTTGGTATTTTTTTTTGTATTTTTTTGGTATTTTTTCTTTGGTATTTTTTCTTTGGTATTTTTTTGGTATTTTTTTGATATTTTTTCTTTGGTATTTTTCCTAACTTACTCTAATTTTTCTTTCGTATTTTCATTTCCATTAACTGTACTTTGTAGAGTACCAGTTTCAATTATTGCTTCCTCATAGGGAAGCATTGTTTATTTTATTTTATTTTATTCACAAATGATAAAAGTCAATTTAATAAAACACGTGTGGAATTACAAAGGAGTTAAATCTAAAAAAAGGCATTAACAATGAATTATTGCCGAGCTAAGAATTTTAAAGAAAAATTCTGTAAAACTAAGAATCGACTGGGAAAATGAAGGCCATTTTATCTATCCGATAATGCTTTCACTCGTTCTTTAATCTTCTGACTTTCAAGAGGAAAATGGAAGGCGGAACTCGTTTGCAGGAAAAGGAATTTAGCGATTCCGCACCGCCTTGACGATTGCCCGAACGTGCATGACGGAACGAGATGTGCTGGGTTTACATTGGGTAAGGATTCTAATGGTCAGCACTAAAACTTGCCAGTCGATTTCACAGCGCCGTACAATGGTAATTAAAGCCGGCCTAAAACAGCGCCATTCTCGACAATTCCTCGAAACCATCAAGTCGGCCGAATAGTATTAATTTTTATGGTAATTCACGTCTGGATCCTCCTTCCCCAATTTCAAGCACCTATCTCATAAAAATGCGGATCGCTGCTACAATTTTTATACCCACTTCCCTACGTGATCATGCTACTCTGCTTTCATTCGATACCTCTCTTCTTTTTTGAAAACAATCCACATTTGTGAATCTTGTCTCTTGTGATTTGCTTCACGAACTTGGTTAATTTAAATAAAAGGGGCAATTTTATATTCATCCTACTTCTTTTTTTCCTACTTCTTAATTCCCTACTTCTTAATTTCCTATTTCTTAATTTCCTACTTCTTAATTTCCTACTTCTTAATTTCCTACTTCTTAATTTTATATTAATTTATTGCAATTAGTGTGCAAATGATTATTTGCAAATTATATAATAATAATTAGTATTTGCGGATTTGCGTCTACAATTAATGACTTATTTTGATTGGCCCGGAGTGATCGATAGTTCTACTTTACTGATTATTATTTATTTTATTTATCGAAAGAGCGAAAAAGATAATAAAAAACTTATTCCGCGAAAATAGAGTGTGCAAAAGATTTTTCGTTCGTAAAATGATTTTTTGAGTTCTATCGAGAAGTTATTGAATCGGATTGTATTGTTCGGAATTGTATGCTAAAAGTAGAAGTAACAATTCTCGTTCACAAATTGATTCAAGTGCATGAGGGGTTTGGTTTATTTGCTTTAACTGCAGTAAAATGCAGAGAATATGATACCTCAAGTTGTCGTAGTCTGATTGTGAGTTATACTGTAATTGAAATACGCTTGCAGTGTAAAGTTTTCATTATGAACGGATACAACAAAGCGAAGGAATTTCAAATTTATAATCTACCAACTTCCATTTTAATATAATGAAAATTTCATAAATTCGTTGTCATTTTCTTATTTGTTGTACTCTCAAATTGTAATTTCTGCCGCTTTATGCAAATATTTACTTTTATGTTACAACCACGTCGTTCATTAATTAAAAATACCTATTATGCAATAATTATCATTAAGAATAGATTTTATTTTTCGACCACCAAATTATAATTCTATGTGTTAATTTTTATTACATGTAATCATAAGTTTTTGTGTTGATTATTATTATATATAATCATAATTTTTTGTGTTGATTATTATTACATGTAATCATAATTTTTTGTGTTGATTATTATTACATGTAATCATAAGTTTTTGTGTTGATTATTATTATATATAATCATAATTTTTTGTGTTGATTATTATTATATGTAATTATATTTTGTTGTGTTGATTATTATTATATGTAATCATACTTTTGTGTGTTTATTATTATTATACTTAATTATAATGTATGTAAAAATTACATATAATTATTATTATACGTAACAATCAATTATTACATGTATTTCCGATCTCTAAATACGAGTTTGAACTTTCAAACTCACGTCAAAGTTTTGTCTTAAGGTCGTGTCCAAGAACCTGAATGATAATCTAGGAATCTACTTTTAGCTTTCGTTTTTCCTAAAGTCGTTTTTAAAAAATAATAAATCAAATATTCATGACTTCAAGATTTTCTAAAATTATTCTCGAAGTTACGAAGCAATATATTTTTTTAAACGCAAGTAGTTACACAAAAGTAAGTCAGTTTATCAATTTACCGACTTATTTTTCTAGAACTAGTTGCGGTTAAACTAAAAAATATTTCACTTTGAAACTTCGCCTTAGGAAACCGAGAAGTGTATCATGAACGTTGGATTTATTATTATTTTCGAAAAAAACTCCCGATTAAAAGAAAGATAAATGTAGATCCCTACTTTATCAATCAGGATCTTGGACATGACCTTAAAGTACGATACAATCTCTCTTCAAAAAAAGATATTAGTAGCAGAAATTTTCAGTGTAAAATGGTAAATGCAAAATATATAATGTAGAATGATAAATGATAAATGATAAATGATAAATGCAAATTATTAAATGTAAAATAATAAATGTAAAATGATAAATGTAAAATGATAAATGTAAAATGATAAATGTAAAATGATAAATGTTAAATGATAAATGTTAAATGATAAATGTAAAATGATAAATGTTAAATGATAAATGTTAAATGTAAAATGTAAAATGTAAAATGTAAAATGTAAAATGTAAAATGTAAAATGTAAAATGTAAAATGTAAAATGTAAAATATAAAAAAATGTAAAATGTTAAACGTTACACTCGTTCCGAAAACTGAGAAAAATTGCAAAGGCAAAAAAGAAAAATAATTCCCCCCTAAAAACAGTTGGACACTGACTGAATCTGAAGAAGATTTGTAGACTAGATGTTAAGTGACATTGAATAAAAAAGCCAAGATATCAGAGATGTCATTGACCATTCGTGACATCAAGACATTGACATTTTAGTTTCCGGATCATCTCTAGCGATTTTTACTCAAGGGGATAAAAAGAGGCTGTCAGAAATGGAATTGCCACTGGATCTTGCAGATCTCCATAGCAGGATGCCATTCATTTTATCCTTGGGATAGTCACTGGCGTTCAAGAGCTCTGACCAATCGTATGAAAAATTACATTGAGTCAGCTGGCAGTCATCGCTTCCTTTCACAAGTAAAACCGTATCTCATTTTTCATTCAGTTTGTTTTCAATCGACCTTTTTTTCCCCTATCGAACCTTTTGATCAATCACGATTAATAGAGCAATCAAGAGAAAAAGATACCATCACTTTCAACAGTTCCGTATAATAAAATTTTATTAAAAAGATAACTGAAACGTTTGCCCTTTTTTCACCGAGGGGATCATTTTTATTTAATACATTGATACGGGTATCACAAGCGATTTAAAACAATTTTTTTATTCGTGATTTTTTCGAATAAAGGATAATAATTTAAAGAGAATTTATCCAAAAAGTAGTCCAAAGAGATTTTATCTAAAAAGTAAATTAAACAGGATTTATCTAAAAAAATAGTTCATTTATCTTAAAAATAGTAGAACTTTTTATTGTGTGAAATGATATTATTTAGCAATAATTGTCTTTTTATAGAATTTTAAAAATAATTTAAGTGTTTCGAGTTTCAATGTTTATTTGCAAAATAATCGGATGCCAAATTGTTCCATTTGAAGAACTCAAAATAAAGAATATAAAGTAACGTTAAAACATTTTTATAAAAGTGTAGTAGAATACTGTTCGCTGTTAATCTGAAATCAATTTCGAATTCACGAGCTTTTAGTTGTGAAATGTTTCCACTCGTGATATTGATTTCTCTTTTTTTCTATATTTCAATCTACACGCATTTCCTTTTTAGAAGTGAATATAATTTTTAAGAGCTCTTTTAAATCCGTAAAGCAGTTACATATTGCAAAATATCCTGTTAATTCTTATAACAAAAAACTTGATATATGTTTATTTCAAGCGAATATTTCTTTCTCTTATAAAGAATATTTAATCTCTGTTTTTCAATTATAAATCTAAACTAAATGTATATTAATCTAGATTATGAAAAATTCACAACTTTTGCTACCATTTGGAATTTTATTCTTTTATTTTATTATTCTTTTTTATTTTTATTTTATTTTCTTGTTACCTCTTTTATTAATACATTTTTAAAATTCACCCACCTTTATTAACAATTTCATTTAATTTAAATAAAAAAAAATAGGAAATTCTTGACTTGATATTTAAATTTACATTTAAAGTAAACTCTGAATTCATTTCAGTTTTCCTGTTTTCTGTTGAATCTGCAAATTAAATTTAAAAGCGATGAACTAAATCTTCAGAATGTGCGAGAGAGAGAAAGAAAGAAAGAAAGAGAAAGAGAGAGAGAGAGAGAGAGAGAGAGAGAGAGAGAGAGAGAGAGTCGAATATCGATATAATATTCTTTATAAAGGAGAATTTGACTTCTTAGTATTGGCTGACTCAGCTAAAAATTTTGCAGCCTACTGAAGAAATGTGATAGAACATAAGGGATTGGGAAAATAGGGAAGAAAATTGGCTTCGAGGATTCTTTCTGCCTCCCTCTATTCTTGGAAAAAGAGAGTGCAATGGATTCCTCGATAGCGACTCGAGCAGCACCGAGGAAATTAATATTGGGAATTTTATCGTTGGGAATTACCGCAATGGTAGCTCGCACAGAAAAGCTTCTTTATCTGTGATGAAAGCTCGACTTTACCTTTCCATAGTCTGGCAGTGCGGACCTAAGAAAGAGAAGGGCGCAGAAAACATAATTCAAAAATAAAGAAACCATGATATAAATTGAGAGAAAGTAAGAGATAACTCGACGACGGTTAGGTAATAATAAAAACAGTCAGTGATAAGGGACTCCTCACTTTAGTTCATTCCTTTCCTTTGCTCCTTCTACGTTTCTCTCTCTATCTCCCTCTTCTCTATTTCCCTACTTCTATATCTCTTTCTCTATTTTCTCAATCTCTATTTCTCTCTCTTTCTTTCTCTACCTCTATTTCTCTCTTCATCTCTCCTTCTCTCTCTCTCTCTTTCTCTCTCTCTCTCTCCCTCTTTTCCTCTCTCTTGCTTTCTCTCTCTATCTATCTATCTCTTCATCTCTTTGACAGAAAAGCTCTTCGACTCTCCTTTGTTCCAGACGTCATGAAACAATGAGAATCTCATTGTTTTCCCGTCTGCCCTCAACAGAGAAGAAAAGTTCGAGTCAACTTCTATTCTTCGCTAGACCATCTTTCTATTTCTTTTTCAATTCTTTTTCTATATTCTTGAACGACAATGTTTAATTAATTATTCTTCAAAGTCCTTGTTGTTTTAAAAATAATTTTTAACCAACAAATCAGCAGATTGTTTAGTATTTAGGAAATATGTTACTCTTTTTTACCCTAGGTGAATAAAGTAATCTATTCTTTTTAACCTAGGCAAATAAAACACGTTTTACTTCTTTAGACAAATAAAGACCAATTAATTTTTTTAATCTTATTAATTCCTAGACGAATAAGGCACCCCTTATTTCCCTAGACGAAAAAGCACTCTTTATTTCCCTAGTCGAAAAAGAACCCTTTATTTCCTTAGGCGAGTAAAGCACTTTTCATTCCCCTAGTCAAAGAAGTACCCTTTATTTCCCTAGTCGAAAAAGAACCCTTAGGCGAATAAAGCACTCTTTCTTTCCCTAGTCGAAAAAGAACCCTTGATTTTCTTAGGCGAGTAAAGCACTCTTTATTTCCCTAGTCGAAAAAGAACCCTTTATTTCCCTAGTCGAAAAAGAACCCTTTATTTCCCTAGGCGAATAAAGTACTCTTTATTTCCCTAGTCGAATAAAACACTCTTTATTTCCCCAGTCGAATAAAGCACTCTTTACTTTGCTAGTCGAAAAAGTACCCATTATTTTCCTAGGCAAATAAAGCACTCTTTATTTCCCTAGGTGAAAAAGTGTCTTTATTTCCCTAGATGAAAAAATGTTTTTATGTCCCTAGGCCGAAATTTAACTACAGGGAAATAAAAGAAAATAAAACATTTTTTTAGACAACCAATACGTGCATTGTATATTTTGCAAAAAATTAGTTGATTCTCTACTGACACCTTTTCGAAAATTACTTTTTGACTTGATTATTGTTTAGTAACTATGAAATGCATTTATGTGAACAATTTCCTGGGGAAATATAATTTATAGAGCCTATTATTTTCCCCTGAACTTTATAAATTTACGAGTTTTATTCCATTCTTTGCTACGTGATTCATTTATATTTCTTGGAAATAAGCAATTCAAAGGAATGATTTTAAGAAAGCATAAATCACAAAAGATCCCTGAAAATTACACTCTCATCAGACTTCTTTGGCTCACTTTTCATCTTGAGATATGTATTTCAACCAATACCTTATAAAGAACATTTTATACCAGCAGTTCTAAAGAAATATCTTGGCATAAAAATTGTTAAAGTTATTCGGAAATGATTCTCACAGTTTTTTAACAGTTTTATTGATGATAAAAGACGAGAGATAAAACACAAATGATTGCAAATAAAAAAAAAGATGAGAGGTAAAGCAAGATTGAAGATAAAACATGATTGAAGATAAAAAAGATAGATGATAAGAAAATAGAAGATGAGAAAATAGAAGATGAGAAAATAGAAGACACAAAATAGAAGACACAAAATAGAAGACACAAAATAGAAGATAAAAAATAGAAGATAAAAAATAGAAGATAAAAAATAGAAGATAAAAAATAGAAGTTACAAAATAGAAGATACAAAATAGAAGATACAAAATAGAAGATAAAAAAAGAAGATAAAAGAATAGAAGATAGAAAAATAGAAGATAAAAAAAGAAGATAAAATAATAGAAGACAGAAAAATAGAAGATAAGAAAGATAAAAGATGAAATATAAAAAAATAAAACAAAAAAGATAGAAGTTAAGGCATAAAGCATCAACAACTGAAAATATCTCTAGTATCTCTAGAGAAAATATCTCTGATAACCTTTTGATTGAAAACAGTTAGTTGACATTTTGCACAAAATAATTGTAATCAACTTTTATTGTGTGTTTATAAAAAGTTTATTATGACAATGACGTTTTTTAATTCCTGTCAAATGCATAACGACGAACTTTTTAGAGGTGAAACAAAGAAAAAAGTTTAGTCAACAAATCGATTCGATTCTACGCATCTCGCTTTGTTTCCAATACACAGCACAGGGAAAAATTGCATTCGTTGATTCATTTGCAGCAAAACAGATACAGGGCCAGATTTTCTCTCGCCAATGATTTTTCACGAGAGCTCTTATCCACTCTTGTTTTGTTCTCATATTGCCCTCTATACAGAAAAAAAATCATCCCCTCTGTTCATCCTATTTTGTAACTGAGTTCCATTTTCATTTTTTCTTTTCACAACAACTTTCCCAAGTACCATATACGAGTTTATTTAACAGCAAACAATATCAATTGATTTGTATATAATTAGTGTAACGTGCCAATTTTCATCTATGTCTTATTTTCACGACACTGCTTTCAATTATCCATATTGGCAATCGGCACTAATTGAATTGTGCCAAATAGAGTAAATAAACTATGTAAATATTAATTTGAACCTGTATGCAAATAGCCGTGGATCGCTCGAATCAAAATAGTGCGAATTGTATTTTGTTTGCGTTAATCAAATCCTTAATTAGATTCTGTATGTTCTACTATTATGGGCTAGAGATATTCTAAATAGAGATATCACTGTAGAGATAGATATCACTCTAAAAATAGATATCACTGTAGAGATAGATATCACTCTAAAAATAGATATCACTCTAAATGGAGATATCACTCCAAATAGATATATCACTCTATGGATTATAGAGACATAACATATTATATATAACATATACATATAACACAAACTTTAAAATCCACTTGCTTCAGGATTGAAGAATATTTCTTTACCTCATCCTGGAAATAATAGCACACAAGCTTGAATTTAGTAGTGTCAGAATTGCAGATATTAAAAACACCGATATCTTTAAATGCACATGTGCTATAAATGGAAAGGAACCAGAATGTTCCAAATTTTCCCTTCGCTATTCACAGCGAATCAGGCTTTTTGTGGATTTACGACGGGATATTATGCAGATGGTACTTGCATTAAATGCACTGACAGTGCAGTAAACCGGAGTGAAAAAGAAGCGAGCTGCCCACTAATTGCAAGCGGTACTAGATTACGAATCTCCAGCCGGAACTTTTTTTCTCCAGCGGGATCTATTCTCCTGCCCCGAATAGTTGGCTCCAAATTTAATTTTCCATCGCTCTTTTGTTTCTTTAACTAAAAATATATTAACGGACATAGAAGTGAAATTGAAGTTCAGACAAAAACATTGAACAAACGGGAACACCATTCCCGTTCGATTTTTTGTTTAATAAAAAAACATTTAGCCGAAAGGATAATTTCTACATTGTTCAAACTACATTGGTAATTGTACATTGATTAAACAAAAATATTCATAAAGTAGCGGAAAATAATGCACGTTTTATTAACGAGGCAAAAAAGTATACTTTTATACCCTAGGCCAATAAGAGACGTATTTTTGCTCTAGACGAAGAAATACAGTTTTTTGCGCTAAGCGAGAAGAGGACACTAATTTCCCTAAGCCATTAACGAACGCTTTTTTCTGGGACAAAAAATGATTCTTTTTGACCTAGGTCTATAAAAAATCCCTTCTTTTCCTTAGGTTAATAAAAGACGTGTTTTGCTCTAGGCAAATAAAGGACATTGTTTTCTCTAAACCATTAATGAACGCTTTCTTCTCTGGGACAATAATTGACTCTGGGATAATAAATTCTTTTTGACCTAGGTGTATAACAACGACCCTTGTTTTCCCTAGGTTAATAAAGGACGTTTTTTTGCTCTAGACGAATAAATAAAGCTTTTTTGACCAAGGCCAGTAAATGACTCTTTTCTCCCAAGGTTAATAATGAACGTTTTTTTCCAAGTCAATAAAAGACGCTTGTTTCCCTAGGTCTTGTTGCTCTTGGAAAGCTCATTTTTTCCCTTAGACAAATAAAGTTCATTTTTCTCCTAGGCAAATAAAATTCATTTTTCCCCTA
>WNHD01005007.1:0-10625 GCA_011057455.1 Ganaspis sp. Gsp50 | reverse complement strand
CACAGATCAAAGTATCAGTATCATCTATTCAACTTGATTT
Source organism: Ganaspis sp. Gsp50 (assembly GCA_011057455.1). Lineage (NCBI taxonomy): Eukaryota > Metazoa > Arthropoda > Insecta > Hymenoptera > Figitidae > Ganaspis > Ganaspis sp. Gsp50. The sequence goes on along the minus strand of WNHD01005007.1, from coordinate 10,585 downwards.
CCATGGCTCTAATGGAGCCTCCATCGCTGCTCAACCCATGACACAGATCAAAGTATCAGTATCATCTATTCAACTTGATTTCCATGGCTCTGATGGAGCCTCCATCGATCCTCAACCCATGACACAGATCAAAGTATCAGTATCATCTAAAAAACTTGATTTCCATGGCTCTAATGGAGTTTAAGTGTGTTAGATTTTAAAATGGCTGATCGTTATTGTAAAATATCTAGCTATGAAAGACATAGCCCTGAAAAGGGCTGATTGATATTTGTTTTATGTTCTAGGACTTTTTTTGCTGATTAATTATTATTTGTATCCGGGATAGGCCATCTTAATGTCAGTCAGTAATTGAACAAAAGGGTCAATATTTAATTTTTTGGCACGTCTTCGCCATAAAAATTCACAAAGATGATCACCAAGTGATTCTTTGCTGATTCCGCTGCGAGATAAAAATCGACGCATCCACCGCCAGGACGACTCAATGTTTTGAGTGTGAGCGCCAGTTTCATGGTTCACGAACTCTTCGGAATGGTTCACAGTGTCATGCACATACCCATGTTCTTCTAGGTTCATGTATCCTTTCCAGCAATCAGAATGGATTATTGTCCCAACGACAACGTGTTTTTTAATTAAAGCAATTAAAGTGTCTTTATCACGTTTGTTGTCAGGACAGATCTCCAACCGATATTTATGTGCATGACCTCTGTGAATCATTCCTAAGATCCTCGAACCTTTAACCACGCGTCCTCTTTCGTACTTGCGGAGGCCGATTTTACACTCATCGACTTCCATCACCTCGCCAATGCCTCCAATTTGGCCTTCTTCCCCAAAGTCCTGATCAAGTGCTAGCATGCAAACTTCGCGGCAGTGAGATATTCGGTCAGCAACTATCTCTCGAGATAATTGCTGGACATCAATAATACTATACTCTCTTATTGTTTGCTCAAAATTTAAATTTATAGGAAAACAATAAGTGAGCATTATGGAAGTCGCTGCAGTAACATGTGACCTTTCAAACCACGTGCCATCTGCAACAATATCGAACTCAACCTAAAAATGTTGTACGTTTGATCCATTTTACAAATGGTCCGCGAAGGAGCCTCTAATGCTGAAATACTAAAAATGGAATGTAAATGATAGATTCGCCCTTGTATCAAGTCAATCAACACTAGCAGTTAGATGCTACTAGTCAATATACATTAATGTACAGTAGTATATGTTGGGTAAGTGAGGGTGCTATAAATAATGGAAAATATTTTGAAAAATTATTTCCAGGAATAGTAGATGTAAAAATTTTTTAAATCAAAATATATCCATGAAAAATTAAATGAAAAATTATACAGGAATAGGAGATGTAAAAATTTTTTAAATCAAAATATATCCATGAAAAAATTAAATGTATTTTTCAAATTATTTTATAACTATGTTTAATAAGGTGAGTAGCCATCATTTGGTTATAATATGGATATATTAGTCGCTTTTGTGGTTATTTTCAATTTTTTGCATTTTTCTCAACAACTATGACTCTTAAGTAAAAAATGTATTCTACATAAAATATGTATTTATAAAGAACCTACAAATTAGTTTTATAAATATTTGTGAAATTCGCAATATTTATTGAGATAAATGCAAAAAACGTGATTTTTAAGGATTTTTAACGATTTTTTCGATCAAAATCAAATTTGCGCCAATTTTCATTATCATATTTATAATTAGGGCACCAAAATACGTAAGTATACCAAGTAGTAAAATTAAGTATACAATTACCAATAATATACAATAATATATACATAATATAATATATATAATATACAATTACCAAGTATACAATTACCAATAAATGTAAAATTACAGTTTAAGAAAAATTATATTTTTAATAATAATATGTCAAACAATTTGTACCATATTTATGTATTTCAAAAATTTCAATTTCAACTATAGTTTTTTCAAGAAAAAAAGAAAAATTTTGTATACTGTTAGCTGAATTAATTTAAATATTTTGTTTGGCCTGGTACAGAACATCCGCAAGAGAGGCGATCAACGTGTCACACGCAACGAAAGTGTCGGAAAGTGGTGCTTGACATGTTTCAATTTGAGCTTGTAAAAAATTATTCAGAAGTAAAGTTTTAATTTTTCAAATTCACGATATTTTAGGATATTCATTAATCAGTGTATTCTTCTAGTAAAAAGTAAAATTGAGTGTCCCGATCAAATAACGCGACCGACGCTCGAACTTCTTATTTTCTACTTACAGTTCGAGTCAGACGAAGTACGTAAACTAATGCTTTGTTTGACTAACACTGTAAGTAGAAAACAAAAAGTTCGAGCGCCGGTCGCGTTATTTGATCGGGACACTCAATTACTTGTATTTTTAATAATAATCGATAAAATCGAAACTCATGATTTGGTATTTTTAAATGTAGATTTTAATCAATAATATTATTATATAATAATATTATAATAATTTGTTGATAAACAAACATTCTAGATTATAATAATAACAAAATCACTAATCGAAGAAAGAATCTCTTAGATAATTTCTTGACTATATTCCCTTGGTGTAGGAAAGGGTTTTGCAAATTTCCAGAGCGAAAATACTATACGTATAAATCAGAGAAAAGTGAAGGTAAAAATATAGACTTGTGGACACCACAAAAGGTTCATTCATGAGTAGTGTGTCGGCAATGGTAGGGGGGAGACGCAGCAGAGAAGCAGAGAGACGTATGACTCCCGAGGGAAATTTAGGTGCGATCTCCATGTATCACCAAACCTTCCGTAAGTAGGTATGTAACCAAAGTATGTATTACATATACGAAGCAGATATACGGAATTTCAAATAAAAAGCGTTGTACTTTATCCGATTCACAGGTTTGAGTTCACAGTTCTCCCTATTCTCACCTTTCTCAAATTTGTATACATAGACCTTCAACAGGAGGAATACTACTCACAATACGAAGAATTTTATTCTTGCAAAGAATGAGAAATGAGGATTCACTGAAGAAAAACCGATACATATACTGGAAATCTCGGTAGAAAGCATATATTATATGTGAACATTTGAATTCAGATGGACTTTAAAATAGCGAATTTTAAGTGAATAAAATACGCGAATGGTGATACTGTGAATAAATCACCATCTAACTTTGGAAAATCGATTACTAATTAAAATTGTCATCAATATCACAATGACTGTGATGTGAAACAGTTAAAAATATGAATACAATCTTAATTTTAGTTTTTAGTCTATTTAATCTTAAATATATTTTATATTTTACACGGAAAGAATTCTGCTATAATTTTCGCATGAAACTGTTCCATTTAATTCTTGTATTGGTTCACGGAGCTAAAATCCTAAGCGTGCGAGTTATTATTTTTCGAGAGTGGCCTGATATTCTGACCAATTCTAATAGTTTCTATAAAATACAGGTCCTTTTATTTCAGGAACCTTGTATTTCCTTGTAAAGATTACTAAATTCAGCTTCTGGGGGTTAACAGACAGCTCTGTGTAGTCGCACCATGTTTTCACAATGCGTAGTGCTGTCTGCTTCAATTCAAGGAGTACTTCTAATACGTGGTTAGCTTTCATTCTCGAAGGCTCTACCAGCATCCCCCCACAGCGATTCGTAACTCTGGGTTCCCGCTCTCTCTCTTCTAACGGCTTTTCTCCCATTTGGTTTAATCGCTTTTCCATCCCATGAAACAGGACGCTTTAATATCTGCAAGAATCGGTTGTGTACAGGATGAAGGGACCAAATTCAAAATTAGGAAAGATATCTGAATAAAAATTTTAAAAAAATTAGTTTAATGAAAATATTTTTAGTTTTGATTGAGATTTTTATTTGCTTCTTAATATAATTTTTTTAATGATGAATCTGCACTGGCTCGCATAATTAGGTCACAAGACAGTAAGTCCAAGTAGATTAACACCTTGGATCGATCTTCTGAAGTTCGACTGCTCGGACGGTGAAGAGAGGCCGGACAAGTAGTACGACTCAGCGTACGCTTCGTCCGATTGACTGCAGTCGTTAAAAGATGGTTGGGTAGTCTACGGTCAGGCGCACCAACCAATGAACCTCGTCTTCCTAGGGTTCATCAAGCAAGATAACAACACATTATTAAATTAAAATAAACAATTACAATTAATTTTTGGGAAATTAAAATCTATTAAATAGAATTTGAAAACTTTAAAACTAATTATTGAAGTCATGGAGGTCAAACATAACATGTTAATTGAATTATTACAATAATTTTGACTTAAAAATATGAAAATCTCGTTTTGTAATTGCTTAAAGTTGGCACTGAGTTAAAGAAAGGCCTTTGAAAGACATTTTGTTATGAAGTTCGTGGTTGCGTGATTTTGAGAAATCAAATTTATTTTCTTGAGTAAAAGACACCTTCCATAAATAAAATTAGATACGAGTTTTAGAAACGTTCATGTCACATCTTGTCAAGTTACACAATTGTGTGTCAAGTTTACATGTGATAGTTAAACTATACACAGAGTAAGGCAAGTTATTACTTGTCAACCTTGGAGCAATATACCTCAGAAGTCGAGGAATATTACATGTCGGAATGAGAATGAGGGTTCGTATGCAAGGCATTGAACCTTTAGAACGAGGGTTGATCCAACGGCGATGGACAGCTCAATTTATCTTCTTAATACTAGGATAAGAAAACATAATATGGATCAGCTTTCAGTAAACATGACTTTCGCAACAACGTTATAATAAGCAAATTTTATAGATCAGTTTAGAAAAAAAAATATGCAACAATCGTATATGGTCTTTTTATCAGACGCATTTTCACACGTACGCTAATAGAATATTGTACCTACTTTTTTCTTACAAGTGTCACGTCTGTGACTTTTTAATTTAATTTAGATTATAAAAGAAAATGACACGTGTTACATTCTAAAAAATCAATAAAGAGAACTCAGATGTTTGCTTTATATTCCAATCAAGTAGATCTTAAGTAATAAAATTGTACGCTTTCAAAAATTAATTAGATGCGTTTTCAGAAAAGAGCGAAAGAAAAAAGGAATTTTGTAAAAAATTAGGACCGCATCCGAAAATGAGTGAAGAATGATTTTCCGCATTTCTGTAAGTCACGCTAAACGATAAAATTATAGCTATAAAAAATCGAGAAACATACATCGAATTTATTAGAGTAGAAAAGATAACCATCTTTGCCAAATGAGAAAAGTGCACCCTCTTGCAGTTTTTTGGAAAAGCTAAAAGTATTTTGCAATAAAAAACCTACAAAATTCCACTTAACAAACATTAATAAGATGAACCCATTTTTGACTAATGGAAATTTTATTACTTAGAAATTAAAATTACAGATGATCACGAAAAGGGGTGTCATTTGCCCATAAAACCTCTGTATAAATACCCCCGAATTTCGACTCTAAAATTCAGTCTAAATCAGAAGGTAATACCATCAGTTTGTTACACCGTCAGACTACTCGACGTTGTTATTAGTGTTGTAAAAAGTAAAGAGAAAATTTTACGAGTTTAAAACTTAACCTAACGCATTTGGAAAAGAGACGTGGGACAAACAATAGAGAAGAATTTGGTTTTTCAAAGGGACCATTGAGCATCTTCATAAATTCTTACAATTAGCGGAGTCGGCAGAGCAACTCGAGTATCGGCACCCTTCCAGCCGCTACCTGCTCCTCCGCAACGCCTCCCGCAGAGAGGACCTGCAATTGCGAACTACTTTCCTCTCCAAGCTTCGCAATATTATAAAACAGGTAAATCCATTCTTATGTCTATGATCCCAATTCAATGTTTTCCTTTAAACAGCATTTAAAGAGCCCTGTTTTCTTTTTTATTTAAAGGTGCTGGTTCAATTAACTTTGTACTCAGGCCACGATCTCTTTCCTTCTACAAATAACGTTTTTAAACTCTAATCATTGTTTTAATTATTCATAAATCCTAACAAACGTACTCCCACTGAGCGACCACCAAAAGATTTTAAATAAATAAGTAATTGGCCGTGTTATTGACGTAACACAAGAAACAGGATCTTTGAATTATTGTTTTTAAGATAAAAAAGGAAATAAATTCTGAGAAAATTGACTTGGGATTGTTGTACGATCTATGGTTTTTATCGCACTCTGACATCTGCGTCTATGTCTATATATCCTTACAACTTTTTGGCGCCTAAGTCACGTTCAATAACGTCTGCAGAGAAGAAGATAAACATGCAAATAATTTCACATTTGCACTACTTGGTCTTTACGATTTGCATTCTGACTTTATATTTTCAGGATATAAGATGAATTCAATAGTATTATTGAATAAAGAATGATATATAATATTCAATAATATTATTGAAAAAAATTACGACGCGCTCATATCATCTTTCTTATAAACTCTTGTTTCTGTATCATATAATAAAACATGTAATATAATGTGTTTTCTATATTTTTCTAAACACTGTACAAAATTTGAGGAGTTAAAGACTGACGGATTTGTGTGCTAAATTTTAAATTAATAATCATCTCAAGTTAAATTAACATATTCTTAATTGTCGAAAGATTTTGTTCTCCATAATTCACGTAAGAGTAGTACTTTGGACATTCCAAATAAACAATTTCACTAAATCGAATACTATAGTAGCTATCTCAAAACACGCTTTTTAGCATATTTAAAAAACTCGGTTTTTGTTCATTGTTTTACATTGTCAGTTTTCATTTTTCTAACAGATTAACTTTAATTTGAAATCGATTTAGTTACTTGTAGAAATTACAAAACACTTGAAAAAATCCTTAAAAATTTGTTGCTGCAAATTATCAATATATTCATACATCAGGGAATTTTTTAAAATTCGAAATATCAATATATTTCTTTCACTTAAAAGCGTTAAACTGGAAATGGATTTAAAACCAGAAATATCATATTTTTATGCTTTTATAAGCGCTTGAGTGATACCGAATTGGAATCAGTGAAGCTTGAAAACTATGAAATTCGATAAGCGCCTAATTTGGAAGCATCCCGATTTAAATCCAGTTATCTCTTCAAGCGGAAAATCCTAACTTAAGAAACTGTTAAATTATTATTTCTAAAAAAAGAGCTAGTTTTGTCAAATGAAATTTTGTTCACTTGCTCTGTATTGTAATTAAATTATATCAGAAAACCAAATTATAACTTTTGCATTGTCATAATGAGCCTTGAATTAATTTTTTAATAGACAGTCATATTCAGCTCTTTTCTTCGAAAATTTCATTATTGTTTTTCTTTACTGATTTAAATAATTTTCAGAAACTAATAGGCAAAGTATAGTTCTATAGCTGTATCTATCTTCATTATAATTCTGAAATTAAGAGCGGTAAGAACCGTAAAAGTTTTATTATCTGTATGAAAAGGTCATTGAATCACATTATTGGAAAAAGTTTATAAATCTTTCAAGGCGTTAATATAAATGCTTGCTAAACGGAAATAACGTTTTCTTCAGCATTTGACTCTTTGATAAACGGCTAAACGTAATTGCAGACGTTTTATATATAAAGTTTCAACGAAACCCGGAACAGCGGGTTTCTGCCATTAATAGGAGATGGTAGCGAAAATTGTAGAGGGGAGGGGTCGTGATTAATTTGATTCAATTACAAACCGGAGCAAATCCGGGGCATCGATTTTATTACGGTTTCAAGCCAGCCATAGAATCTGCCCTTTTTCTCTTAACACCCTTGACGAAAAAAAACGGATAATTACTTCCCTTGCTTGAGCCAACTCTTTTCATATTACCCGATCAGTTTTATAGCTTCATTAATTTACGAAACATATTCTTTGTGCCAGAACATACTTTGTTATTTCTTTGGGCAAACTTTCACTCATGTGTCACTTAATGCATATTTTTCCTTGCATCTCTCTGTAGTGTGAAATACAGATAAAAAGAAAATCTTGTTGGTAAAAATGATAAAATAGGGAAAAATTAAAAATTTCGACTTTATGTCTAAAAGAGGATTTTTATAATTATTCTGAATACGCGAATTTTCCAAAGTTCCAATTTCTCTAGAATGAATTAAATTTATGTAAAAACGAATTGTTCTCTATGCTTTGCGAGAAGTAAGGTATGGAAAGCAATTCAGATTCCTTACCACTTTCTTATTACTTTTAATACGTTTGACTTAACGTGACATAAGAAAACAAGAAATTCTGTTGTTTCGAAAACGCCACATGAAACTTTTAGGAACTCATTGAAAGTAATTTAAAAGCTGAAATGAAAGTGCAGCGATTAGAAAACAATTTGTATTTTGTATTGCTTTTAATTAGTTACCTAATATTTTTTATAACAATTGAAAGAAATTCGAAACGTAGAAATATTTTAAAAGCAGTGAGCTTGGGCTTCTGCGTCTGCGCGGAGTAAACAGTAAAAATGGCGAATATGATGCTGACGTGGAAAGTAAAGCTATTAATTAATTTCATCTTTCTGACAGGTTTTAGTGTTGGAAATTGATTTAAGTGATATTTATGTGAATTTAGTCGACTTCAAGCAACATAATAATACATAGTTTTCTAGAATAAGAAGTGTATGTCATGATGTTTAAAGCGTTTTATCTATGCAAAGGGTCAAACAGTCTTTCTTAGGAATACCTCTTCAGGTTATAACAGTTATTGTCAATCATTCTAAATTTTTTTTGCAATATTATATTCATGTAAATTACGTATGTTCCTATTTATGTGTTTAAAATATTTGTGTCTGCCAACGGTGAAAGAAAACTTATGTCAAACGAAGTTTAGGTTATGTTTAGTGATAATTTTATCTAGATTAAACATTCATTTTTAACTATGTAAAGTAAAAATTAGTTTTTATCGAATATTTTTGGTCCACTGAAGACGTAAACATTAATGGTTTGAATTAACAGTTGATTACCTTTTTGTAGTTTCTATCCAAAGAACATAAACTAAACTTCGTTTGTCGTTAAGGTCCCTTTCACCGTGGACAGAGACATTTTTAAATTCGCTTCTTAATATTTTAAAAGGCTACGTCAAAGAAATACAAATTTTTAATTTTTTTCTATTGCTCGTGTCAAATATTTCTTTTTTTCAAATGCTTTCAAATTGACTCTCGATAATAAGTCAAAGCGCTTTCAAAGCAATAAGTTTCTTAACTTTTCTTATTGTGTTTAGATACATTATATGGATGGAAAATTCGCGCATTCAGAAAAATTCAGATTCTGAATTGCTTTTAATTATTCTCTTGAGGCGATCAGTTTCCTCTGTTTTTGTATTTACGTATTTTCATTGTAATCTCTATCAGTCTCGGTCACAGTTTTCAGTTGATTTTATATCTTTGATTAATTATTCGTCTTTCATGTTCTCTAATTATCGGTAGATATAGTGGGGTGAAAGGCCGGAATTGTTTGCATTGTGATAAGAAATTTGTGAGTAAATCGTTATTCAATTTTTACACCTCATCGCATCAAGCAGACTTGAAAAAGTCTTAAAAAATTCAATTTTTCCATTTCATAAAAGAAAAATATTGTTACACTCTATTTAACGGGAGGGCCAACTGCTTTAAACTGACACCCATAAATTTCCATCCAGGGTAAATAACCTGTTGAAGAACTCGAAAAGAAATACAGTTATGGCTCTAGGCATTTTTAACTACTAAATCGAAGTAATCTAAATATTGTTTAAACTAAAAGAATTCCTTTTTTTACTTCTCTTTAAACTAATTAATCCTTTTGTTCCAACGGATTTAACCCTTCCTCTGGAAATGGACTCAGAAGTGCTAAAAAAATCATTATTACACAGATTGATTTAGTACCAGTGTGATAATTACAAGCATGTTAAATTTTTCATTAAAAAATATTGAAAGGAAATTATTAATTACATAGCTTTAGAAGATTAAAAAACGTTGTTATTTTATAGTGTTCTACAGTAAAATATGTGAATTACTTAAATTTTGAATTAAATAAGATATTTGTTAAAAAGATATAATAGTTTTAAATTAAAAAAGGATTTATGAAAGTCAGTTGTATTAAGAAGAGCTGAGCAAATTGAGAAACAAAAATGTACTGCAATCTTCATAAAGTGCATTTCGCATCAAACGAAAAGTCCAATTGTGTTTATTAGAAAAAAGACCTATATTCCCTCGAGTAGAATGAGTTTCGAAGAAGCTTTTAAAAAAATTACATAAAAAAACCGCAGGTGATCGACTGTGAACATTTCAGTTACGAAATGGATCCACCTGCTACTTCCGTTGCACCGCAATGAAAGAATATAGTAAGTGCAAGATAAAGTCGCTATAAAAGATTAAACTCTACTTCTGCCCAGAACTTTCTCCGCAAAAGTAAGCAATGTTTCTGTATTCAGTTTGCAATTTTTAAAGATATCGTATACTGTTCAAACAATTTTACTATTCATATATCATCTCTTTTTCATACATTAGGGTCTAAAAGTCTAAAAGGAACTTTTGTTTGATTTGATTATAAAAAATTTGTTTAATTCAAACATAAATAAATCAAACAAAGAATTTTTTTGATTTAAATAAAATTTTGTTTGATTCAAATAAATTTTGTTGCATCAAAACAAATTTATATTCAATTTAAACAAATATATATTCAAATTAAATATAT
>WNHD01005006.1:0-20971 GCA_011057455.1 Ganaspis sp. Gsp50 | reverse complement strand
GAGTAGTTGACTCTCATATTGATGTTTATTACTTTATATTTTACAAGTTAAATAATAGTTAATTTGTGACGCGTTAAATTTTTAGGGCGTTACAGTACACACCCATCGGATGCAAACATTTATTATAATAATAAAATAATTTTAATGTGTGTTTTCTTCCCATAAACAAGTATAACGTATACGTGTATACGTTAATTATGTTTTCTATCGAAATGAGCAACCTAACCTAAAAATTCTACCATTTTACTCAGTTTACGATGCATATGATGCGTAATATATTTTGTTTAAAAAATAAAATATATGTTATTTAAAAAATGAAATATATGTTGTTTTAAACATTACCTAAAGATTCCTTTGAATGATAAAGAATTGGACTCGGGTCAACAAACTTCCTGATGTGGAATGGTATTATAAAGAAATCTAGTGTTACGTGCCTTTAAAACTGTAACTAAAAAGTAGGGCCTTTTCTACTCGAATATTGTTTCCCTTTCATCTCCCAATGGCATTTCGTCAATTCACTGTAGGAAATTCGATTCTCAGCTGAAGTAATGTTTTCTTTGGCGTTCAGTCCCCTTTAATTAAAGTCCGTGGGGACATTGCGTGACTGAAAGAAATGAATGCACACACAGTCAAAAGTTGAGATTGACGTCGCGACAAACATACGTTTTGGAGAACAAAGAATGATTGTGGCTCGGAAAGAGAGAAAAAAAGAAAGAAACAGGAAAAAATGTGTTGCGCAATCGTTCAAGTATTGCGTCCCAGTGTAGCATTAAATGAGCTGCCAGGCTATTATTTCGAGTCGTCGATGACACTCTGCTTTTTGTCATGCGGAGGTGTATATAGTAGTGCAATAATGGTAGTTTTACTGCTTCTGTTTTTAGGCGGAAGTAGGCTTGGTATACTTCAATTTATCCAACAAAGAAATCTCCGAGTTCATGGGCATCGTCAAACCGCCAAATTATAACGCATTTAATATCCCCTTGTTCCTCTATTTAGAGCTAGTGTAATACCTAGAAAATTAAATATACCGTTTCCCTTGTCCATTCGTCATGGTTTACAGTAATTTAAAGAGATTCCACCCGCGAACATAACCTCCAAGCGAGAACAATATTTTTCATGTATGTGTATAACACTGCATTTATTATAAAATTGTAAATATTTATAAAATTGTGTATATTAAATTGTGTGTATAAAATTGTATTTTTTTTATATTAGATACAACTTTCAAGTAAAGATATATTTATTAAAGCTGGGCGATTTGTAATTGAAACTTGAGCAAGTTATTTCTGGAACTGGAGGTTGCAATAAACATTTTTTAATATTAACATTTTTTCTATATCTTTTTCTATTTTACATTCAGTATCTGTCTTGAATATTCAGATGTTTTGGTGTGCATGATTTTGTTTGGTTTATTTGACTAAGGTAAAATCATCATCAAATAGGACGTAGAAATATTTTCGCATAGTGGAACTTGTTGCTTGCGACACCTTGTGTCAACGAAAAGAAACATATTCAAATTACAAACGTACCAAATTCATTTTTATGCAAGTCTGATAGAAAATCTAATTTCGTAAACAATGAACTGAAAATAAACGATTATAACAAACAAGCGATATATCAAAAAGCGATTTCGTTTTTTTAATTAAAAGTTTATTATAATTAACCTAAGTCCTAAATGTGTTTGACTTTCTTGCCACCAGAGGTACGTGTTCTTATACTTTAGCGCCACCTAAGTGACGAAAACAAGTTTTCCTTGAACCCTTTTTTTTTCATAAAAAAAGAATTGTTATCATTTCCGGTAAATGAAATTGAATGAAATTGCGAGAAAAATATTATAAAGTACATTTTTCTCTTAAAAGTCAGAAATAACTTCTTGGGCGCTGAGATTCATTTAAGAAGAAACTTTAAGGAGTCGTAATATTTTTAATACCTCGTAAAACTTTGTAATTCTCTAACAGACAGGAAATGCTAAATAGTTCTATAAAATTGTTACTTCGATTCTCACCTTGAAGTATTTTTATTTTCTCACATTTTCAAAGATGTAACGAGATTAAGTTGTTCTCAAAACAACGACGTATAAAACGTGCATAATTTGCTCTAATTACAAAATATTTACTTTTAATTTCATTTTCCATAAACACAGAATCAAAAAGACGTGCCGAAAAAATATTTTGTTCAAAACTGGCAATTTTTTTCCAACCTCAAAAGGTCAAATAATAAAAATGCTTGACTACAATTCTCAAAGTTTCACGCAAGTGAACATATATTCCTTTGTTTTTAAAAATATGTACACATTTACAGGAGTACATTTTTTGTCCTCAGTTGGCCTTTGTAGAGTACGTAATCAAGATTTTAAAGTTCGCACACACTAGTTGTAGCAGTAATCTGGAATGGAATCTGTACGATGGTAATCTTGGCGTGTAACTTGGAGACGGAACAGCAATAAATTAGATTAAAAGCTACACGACAAACGCAGATATACGCCCTTGTGACACACGCTATAGCAGTGCAAGTAAATCATGGGAAAATCATAATTTACGTGATTCGAATTGCTTCCTAAGGAGTCAGGATTTGTACCTCTCACGTACGCAGGGTTATAACAGTGCAAAGGTCACTGAATTCGTTCACCGAGTAATTGAAATTTTATGCTCTGATGATCCATTAAAAATACCTCCTAACTATCTTTTCCATGTTTTTCATGTATCCTTTCAACGATCCATAGCTTAAACGAAATTCTTACATTTCATTTAAAAAAAAAAAGAAAAAAAAATATAAAAAAGTATATTTTTGTACGACTTCCAGCCAAAAATCTTTTATCTTTGTTACCATTATCGAATTTAAAATAAAATAATGATTATAATATTAATATAATATAACATTTTTAAAAAGTCACTATCTGCAAGAGGTAGATAGTGACTTTTTAAAAATGTACGGCAGAATAATAATAATAATAATAATAATAATAATAATAATAATAATAATAATAATATAATAATGACAATGATAATAATAATAATAATAATAAGAATATAATAATGACAATGATAATAAAACAATATGACACAACAACGTGCATAAATGCTTTTTCGCTCCCCAAAATTAAGTAAAAAAAACAATAGTAAAAAAAATATAAAACTAAAAGCTAAGCTTTTAAATATTAAATATTTGATATACAAATTGCAGAAATGAAACCTAATTGAAGAAATAAAGAATTACCATCCATGGCGAAGTTTATATCTCGTGGAGAAGTAACGAGTGGTTAACTTTATTTCCCTGTATCAGATATTATCGCTGTGAATTACTGGCAACAGTAGATTATTAATTTAATTAATTGTGCCACTTACGATCGCGACGACGATAGCCAGCAAAAGTTCACTGTCATTTTCTAGTGCCAGTCAGCTGCTTTTGTTATTAAGATGGAATCAGGTTGCTAGCTCCATTCACTTTTCAAAAGTAACTCATTTGTCGTTCTTTTGTTGAAAATTAACAATCACCAAGATTAGAGGATAAAACACATCATCCTTTTGCGCAAAGAAGAATCATTTCACGCAATATCGTTTCAAGGATAGTAATTAACAATACAGAAAATAACAATAATTAAGACACTAACAATAAATGACAATAACTAAAACACTAACAAAAATCACCAAAACGCACATCACGCTCGATACAAAAAATAACAAAGTTCCGCGTATAAATCTTCCATTTTGGATTGACTTTGGATCATTTTGGATTGATTTTAGATTTCACTTTGAATTGATTTTAGATTTCATTTCGGATTTCATTTTGGATATCATTTTGAATTGATTAACTGAATCAATCGATTAAATTCGAATGGTGTAAAATTTTGGAAAACTTTGACTTTGCTTTGAATTTTGAAACAAAAATTTGTTCGCAACGAAAATGGAAAATTTGGAACAGAAATGGCAACTTTGGAGCGAAGATAGAAAATTCGCCAATTTGGAAGAAAAATGGCAAATTTAAAAGAAAAATTGCAACTTTTAAACGAAGATAAAAACATTGGAACAAAAATGGCAACTTTGGGAAGAGAAAAATTTGAAAGAAAATTGAAAATTCGTAACAAAAATGGCAACTTTTGAAAGAAGATGGAAAATTTGGAAGAAAATGGCAAACTCGAAAGAAAAGAGCAACTTTTGGAGGAAAATAGCAAATTTAAAAGAAAAATAGCAACTTTGGAACGAAGACGAAAAATCTAGAAAAAAAATGGCAACTTTTGAATGAAGATGGAAAATTCGCAAGAAAATGGCAAATTCGAAAGCAAACGGTCATCTTTTGCAGAAAAATAGCAAATTTAAAAGAAAAATTGCAACTTTTAAACGAAGATAAAAACATTGAAACAAAAACGGCAACTTTGGGAAGAAGAACATTTGAAAAAAGTGAAAAATTCGTAACAAGAATGGCAACTTTTAAAGGAAAATGGAAAATTTGGAAGAAAAGTGGCAAATTTGAAATAAAATAAAATATATGAAAAGAGGGCAGAAGAGACAACTCTACAAGTGAATTTGTAATATAAACAAGTAAATGTAGAATGTAATCGTGGACTGAAACGTTCGACAGATGTAAACCCTGTAGTCACGTATACTTACGTGACTATTTGCCAGGGATATACGTGAATGCGTATATTACATGAATTCACTCATGCGTTCGCTTCTGTCGAATCTGCAGTATCGCGTTTGCGGCTTTGAAGTTCCCACGATGCCCTATTACCGATTTATTTATTATGTCAATGCAAATTGGCATAATAAAACACAAAACACGTTTACTAGAACAAATCGTTTATCCGTTTCCGTTCTACTCAACAATCTCTTATGTAATAAATAGGTTAATCTCACACTTCCAGTAAAAGTTACTAAACAGAAATTGAAAAAGTCACAAATTACACACAGAAAAAACAAAGTCTTAAACCGTTTACACAATCAGTTAATTTTGTGGCTTAAAACAAGACTAAGTCATTTTTTGGTCTTAAAATCAGTCCAAATTGATACTTATGTAAACGGTTCGAGCTAAAAATGAGTTGAAAACAATACTTCTCTTTTTTAGTGCACAAAACTGTCTTTCCATTATTAAAATGATAATGAAACAATAATAACAGCTCAAGAAAGTATAACAAACAATTGCATCCATAAATTGATTAATTATAATTAATTAATAATTTATTAAATAATTTAATTAATTAATAATTTATTAAATAAATAAATTAATAATTTATTAAATAAATAAATAAATTAATTAATAATTTATTAAATAAATTAATTAATTAATAACAATACAGTAATTTACTGTATTGTTGTCTCGAAAACTGTTTATTATACTTTACAGTAATACTGAACTTTTATTGAACTCAAATTTCATATTAATGAGATTAAAAGAATTAAATTATCCTTTAAAAACTATATAAACCATCTTCTTAAGTTTTAATTCCTTTCAATTAATAAATTCATTTATCCTCAAAAAGTATTTCTCTAAATGTGAAATAAGAAAACCAAATCTCGAAAACTTACAAATCAACACTGAAAAAAAGAAGTATTGTTTTCAGCCCATTTTTGGCTGGAACCGTTTACATAAATGTAAATTTGGACTGATTTTAAGACAAAAAAATGACTTAGTCTTGTTTTAAGCCACAAAATTAACTGATTCTGTAAACGGTTTAAGACTTTCTTTTTTCTGTGAACTTTTGTAAAGATTCAAACACGAAAACTTTGCCACAAGAATACCTTGCAGAATTTTCGCTTGCCAGTCATCAGAATGGTAATTAATTAAAAGTATAAACTCCGGGAGACTTGTATTTATAAAAAATACTTTTTTTCCTCTTTCGTCATCAGCGGCTGGTTAGATTCTATTTAATTACACTTTTCCCCCGAGCATCGAGTTTTCCGACGTGAAATCCTCTTTCATTAGTTTGCGACCTTTTTAAATGCAAAATGAAGATTTTTTTTAACACGAAACGACTGCATTAAACTGCAAAAGTTCTTTAGAGCTTGACAATTTTTCTCCTTCTGTAATTTTTACGATAGAGTATAAAATACTATGGATTAAATTTCACAAGGAAAAAATACGCCCTGCGAGCTAAATTAAGCTAGAAATATTTTCCTCACATGCGAGTGATAATAATCATTGACTTTATCTGATTTGGATTACCTTACAGGGGGGAACCATTTATAACAAAGACGCTAAGATCGCTATCTCTCAATGTGAATAATTGTCTGTTTTCTGGAAGGAAGAACAAAAACAGTAACACGTATATCATAAACTTGATGTGCAAGATACTTCATGTGCGCAACATTCCTCATGTACCTTTTGCTAAGATCGTTAAATTTGAATCAGATTGTAGAATTTCTTTTTAGTTCATTTTAATTGTAAAAAAATTAATTTTAATTTTAATTGTAAAAAAATTAATTTTAATTTTAAATGTAAAAAAATTAATTTTAATTTTAATTGTAAACTTAAAACCCAAAAACCGTTTTTGGAACTGTTTTTACTGTAATAGCTATAATTATGTTTCGCTATAACAACGAAACTTAATTTTCTATTATATCAAAACATTTCCATATATAACACTTTCGAATAAAACTTTTATTATTCGAATCAGAATTGAATTTATCAAATAATTTTAGATAGAATAATAGTAATCGAGCTTTTATTTTTTTTCTACAAGATTTACATTTATAAAAAAATTGTATATTAAAAATAGAGAAAGAGGGGTTAAAAAATAGATGATTTATGTTCAAAAGTAGCTGGTTTTATGTGACCGAAAGTATAATGAAGCGAAAGTGAATAATTGATTGTAATTATGAATAATTTTCACCTTTCATGATCTACTAGTGGAGTTGCGGAGTTTTTTGCATTGTGATAAATGAGAGAGAAAGATGAGGGGAGTGTATAAAAAGCTCATCGACCGAGTATATACGTGAGAAAGGTTCTGGACATGTCCAAGAACGTGTCAGCGAGCCGGTAAATTGCATTTGAGATTATATGCCTGACCCACTTTGCGTTCACTTGCGATTAGGCTTGATCATAATAATTCACATTTATTGCATGTCTTCATAATCTTTTTTAAACACTCTAAATGAATTGCTCAGTTCATTAAAGATACGTGCGAAAAATCGCAACTTTCTCTCAAAACAGTATATTATAAAGCACAATTTTAATTTTACTTTCACTGTCTCATCTGTCGAAAATTTCAACAATATGGTTCATTAATTTAAATTAATTAAAATTTTTTCTTAAAGTTGTTTTAAATTGCTTTTAATGCTTTTATTACATTTGTTTTAAATTTATTTTAGCATTTTTTTTCAAGTTTTAAATTACTTTTAATTCTTAAATAATTACTATTTATAAATAGTAATTTATAGTATACTTTACTTTAATTTACTTTTTTGGTTACTTTTAATTTAAATAAAAATAAGCCACAATTGGAATTTATCACTCAGATATATACACGTAAATATCACATAATAAATACATATATGTATATATTAAATACATATATGTATATATTAAATACATATATGTATTTATTAAATATATATATGTATTTATAAATATATACGTATACGTATATGTATATTATACGTATACGTTTATTATTTACGTATATGTAAATATCACATAATAAATACATGTAAATATTTATGTAACAACTTCTGTATAAATCGTACAACGCACATAGATAATACCGCGAGACAGTTTTAGTTGAAAAAATCACCATTCAAAATAATTGCACTTTTCCCATAAATTAACCATTTTATTAATGTGAAACGTCTAGTGTTTATAATTTCGCACCCACACGAGTGTCAGAAGCAAATCGAGTAACATTCGTTAATAATTTATAATAATTCGCGCCATCAATCTTAGAAATCAATCGAGCTTTAAAATTGCAATGCAACACTGTTTAACGCAAAGTGGTTCACATGCACATAAGAAAATTTTCAATCATTTTGTATTCTAATGGTTCACGTAGGTAGTGAACATTCAAGCCAACTGGGTACTCATTAGCAAATTAAAAATCTAATAAGCTAAACGATAAATAGCCTCATTGTACTTCAATTGTTATGTTACGAAAAAAAGCAAAAATATGAATTGAATTACTCTTGTCCTGTGCGATTAAGGAAATTACACAGCCTTTTCACATGTCTTGCTCTATTAGGCGTCAAATTGAAGTGTAATTGAGCACGGTGATAAATTGCCTATATCTATAAAACCTATATAGTTGTAATAAAAAAAACCTGTATTTCTCAAAGAGAAATTATGTCATTAGGTGACAAGCTTACAATTATAACATAAATTATGCTATTAATGATATGAATTACGACATTAATATAACATAAATTAATAAATAATAAAAGACATGAATAAACGACATAAATGAATAAATAATAAAAGAAATGAATAAACAACATAAATGAGTAAATAATAAAAGAAATGAATAAACAACATAAATGAATAAATAATAGAAGAAATGAATAAACAACATAAATGAGTAAATAATAAAAGAAATGAATAAACAACATAAAAGAATAAATAATAAAAGAAATGAATAAACAACATGAATGAATAAATTGTAACACGTACAAATAATTTATATTTAAATTTTAATTAATATTGAAATAAAAAAATTAAAAATGCAAACGATTATTTTTCATTAACAAATGGTGGTTTTTAGTGAATAGATAAAAGTGCAGAAAATATGCCTCGGCTGTTATCAATGAATGACAACAATCGAAGAATTGTGGTTATTTTTGCAGACATAAGTCAATTGAATAAAGAAGAAGTGAAACAGCAGTAAAATCGAAGAGCGAATGGTAATTGGACTCTAATTACGATGGGTGGATAACCCGACTTACTAATTGGATTAATTAAACGCGTGCAGCTTTCTATACAACATGAGCAGCTCTCATTTACGCTGAATGTCACGAAGTGTGAAATAAACCAGAACAAAAGGAAAACCCACAATAGACATTTACAATAAAGTATCGATTTTAAAATCAAAATCACAATTTTTACTATTTATGAACCCCAAACACGAAATCTTTTTCATTTTTTCAACTTTTGCATTTTTATATCTTTTACATTTTTTTATCTTTTGCATTTTGCGTACATTATATCTTTTGCTTTTTTTATCTTTTGCATTTTCTATAAACTTCGTATCTTCTATATCTTTAATATTTTTAATATCTTTTATATCTTTAATATCTTCTATATCTTAAATATTTTTAATATCTTTTGTATCTTTTGTATCTTTAATATCTTTTATATCTTTAATAACTTTTACAACTTTTACATCCTTTCTACCACTTTCATCACTTTATATCTTTTCCATTTTTTATATCTCTTATAACTGTCATCACTTTATTCTCTCTCGTTATTTCATGGACCTTAATTCGAAACACCCAGCGACAGAATTGACGAAAAGAAAAAAGAAAGAAAAAGAACTAATTCCCGAAATTTATCCAATAAAAAATTATATCAATTTAAAGATTATATTAAATGAAACGACAACGAAAAAAGGAATGAAACGGTATTTTTTCACGAGAAAATAAACAAACAGCGAGCAAGAGATATAGGGAACTCCACATATGTCTCTATACATAATAAAAGGAAACGAGAGGAGCCAATAAAAATACGACGAAGGACGTCTCTTGCCAAAAGTACATCCTACCAGGTTATTTATTACAAAAAATCAAGATCAGAGAGCAGACGCAGCAGGGACGGCTTTCAACTTACACGAAACTTGTTTCTACTCAGGAGGCCTCAAAAAGTCATAAACTAGTAAAGTTAATCTACTTTAGAAAGTACTTTCACCCCTAAAAAACGGAAAAACTCGAAGCGAAATGAAACATTCTACAACAAATTTCTTTTGCTTCCTTATAGAGGGGTTTTTTCTTTAATTTTGTTTCTTTAATTGAGACTATGTCTTCAAGATTGATAATTATCAGATAAATTCCCTAAATTGCAAATTATGACATAAATTTTCGACACTGCAAAGTTTTAATGAAGAGATCTAACTTGCATTTTCCAAAAGATATACCTTCAAAAACTTTCAGATTCATAACTTTCTTGAATCGTTTATTTCTTATCCGTTTAATAATCTGCGGGCTTTTTGAAAGCTTTACTTCATAAAAGTTTCTACTAAACGATTTTCGGAAAGTTGAGTCCGGAGACCAAAGGGTTATAGATCGTAGAAATTTTAAAAGATAGGTTTATCCCTGAAGATGAGCAACTCAGGAGGAAGCGATAAGAGGAAAAAGGATGACCAAATGTCCAGGGATTTATTGTCTATTCTTTTTAGTCCAGAGCATGTACTTGAACGAATGAGTTTTCTTTCTTTTTTTTTAAAAAAAACCAAGCTACCGAATTAGGTAAATGTCCCCTTTTTGTCGTGTTTACGTAAAAAGTCGTTAGTTTTTAGAAATCACAAAAAACGATTTTCAAAACTCGAAATGTACTTTTAAAAACTCGAAAAGTTTTTTCGAAGCTATTATATGGATAGCAAACTTTTTTAGCTATAATAGCTAAGAATTAGCTAAAACAGCTAACATGTTTAGCTGTAACAGCTAAATATTAGCTATAGTAACTAAAAGTTAGCTATCCATATAACAGCAAACTCATTTTTCTCAGTGTAGAAGCTTGAAGTGTACTTTTAGAAACTTGAAAAGTATTTTTCGAAACTGGAAATCTACTTTTAGGAACTCAAAATTTATTAGAAACTTGAAGTGTACTTTTAGAAACTCGAAAAGTATTTTTCGAAACTCGAAATCTACTTTTAGAAACTCAAAATGTTTTAGAAACTTGAAATGTACTTTTCAAAAATCGAAAAGTATTTTTAGAAACTCGAAAAGTATTTTTTGAAACTCAAAATGTATTTTTCTGTGTGTAGTGTATGTTTGACACTAAAATACGTTTTTGCTAAAAGAGAAAGAGAATATAACAAATATAAAATAATTACATTTTGATTGAAACACGAAAATCTGTAAAATATTTTCAGACTATTCAATCTCTCTATAAAGTAATTTCATAACCGAGCATATGATCTCGTTCATGAAACAAATTGTAATGAAATTCAGTGTATGTGCTCAACGAATCGAATTTTATACCACAAATAATTTTCCGCTCTAGGATCACTGAAAATTGAGCTTTTCATTTCAGATTTACATTTCATTAAACATTTCATTTACAGAAACGTCTCCTTTGTCTTTGTCAATTAAAAACTACATTTTAAAACATCGAATTACGGGTTCTTTAAAAACAGCCCAAAAACCAGAATAGCCCGCAATTTTCACACAAAAGAAACTAATTTCCACTTCACGCTTGACCAAATACCACTAATTTCACAAAAAATATTGTCTTTTTATGAAAAATTTGAAAAAATGAATAAATGAAAGAATAATGAATGAATTAAATAATAATGAATGAATGAAAGAATAATAATTAAATACAAGAATAATTCATGCATGAAACAATGAAAAAATTGAAAAAATGAATAAATGAAAGAATAATGAATGAATGAAATAATAATGAACGAATGAAAGAATAATGAATAAATGTAAGAATAATTAATGCATGAAACAACGACAAATTTGAAAAAATGAATAAATGAAAAAAAATGAATGAATGAAAGAATAATGAATAAATGTAAGAATAATGAATGCATGAAACAACAATGAATAAATTAAATATATGGATAATAAAATGAATACTTTCTTTAATTAAAAAAAATTAATACTTAAAGTTTGTGTCATAATAGCCCCAGGTGAAAACATGATCGACGCTATTATAACAATACTGTGACCTTTTCTGTAAAAGAGGACGATTTGATCTAATTATCGGAAACTTATGAAACTTGGATTCAGTGTATCTGGTGATGAAATGCCAACAATAGCACTGGATCATTGAGTTTGATTATAAAACAGCTCTGTGTTTAGCGGAGCGGCTCTTCTTTCAAGTTGGACACAGAGGCGGTCGCTAACTCTTGAGAAGTGCAATTACAATTACTTTCTTGTGCGCAAAATCATTAAAGGACAAGGTCTCTTGAGAATCAACCTTTCCCAGTCACGACTCTCTGGACTTGAATATATTTACCTTCCTAGCTCTCAATTCAACAGCCGAGAAATGCGGAACAAACGACAGCTCCAAATACCAAATGAAATCATCATGGAATACCAAAAGAAAGGGCACGAATATTTAAACAAAACCGATCTAGGAAATAATAGAAATATAATATAGGAGAAAAACAATCTAAAAAACAATCTAAAAAACAATCTAAAAAAACAATCTAAAAAGTAATGCATCTTAGAAAAAATGCCAAAACACGATAAAGAAACCGCATCTTATTTGACAAAGAAATTTTTGCGAAATCTTGGAAATACTTTTTTTAGTAAACCTTGGATTTGAAAAACGGGGAATATTGAAGGAAATAAAAAGCGAGCTTATTTCGTAATATAAAGGCAAATTCACAGCTGGCGTAATCGCTGAAGAAAATGAACTTTTTTGTACTTTTGTAGGACACTGTTGCGAGCTCTGCGGGTTACCTCGAGTAGCGTTTATTACTAGAAATATAATTCTGATCCATACTCGGAAACACTGAAGACTTTGTTATTAAATTCTATGGCTTGCTTATTCACCAGGTAAAAAATATAAAACGCTAAATTACAAAATTATCGCGTCTCGGCATAAAATCTTAAAGAAGGCCATCAAAGGACGAGACTACATCTAAATTGAAAAATGCATTTTTATGGTTTCTTCAATCTAAACAGCTAAATTATTTTATCCTCTACGAGAAGTCTTTGAAACAGAAATTGGTTAAAAACAGCATTGGTTAAAATAACACGCGTCAAAACTAACCCAAACGTTTTTTTGGGAAACAGAAAGAAGAAACCGAAAAGAAAGAAGAAAACGAAGAAACCGAAAAGAAAGAAGACGAAAAAAAGAAGTAAACGAAAAGAAAGAAGAAACTAAAAAAGAAAGAAAAGAAGGAAAAAAGGAAAGAAGAAACCGAAAAAAGAGGGAAACAAAAAAAAAGCAACACACATAAAGATCGAGAAAGAGAGAAAATACACGACCTTGGCGATAATACATTGTTTAAAGTTAATTATGAAACTTCAAAGAGGGTTTTTGAAGTCGATGCCTCGAGAGCAATTCCATGAATTCCTCGAGGTAAGATGACTTTCCTAGAGGTTTTTCCCAGGTAGAAGAGGATCCATTTGCGCCTCGCCGATGTTTATGATGGAATTACAGAAACATTTTCTTCGGTCTTGTCCAGTGCTCACTGCTTCAACTTTAAAGCTCCAAGACTTACGTGGAAATTGAGCAAGATCTTCAAACTACAACCACTACATTCTATAAACTCTCGTTTTTACAAAACTCATGTTATCAAAATAATTCTCGAGCAAACGAACCAAAAACAAAAAGAACGAATCTCAAAAGTGACAACACATATATGTGTTACATGTACATGTATGTATTATAAAAAAATGATGAAATGATTACAATACGAAACAAATATAAACCCAGTGAGGAAATGTAAAAAGTGTAATAACTCGAAGTTCGTTCGAAGCCGAAAAAGGATTATGAATAAATAATAATAATAAATAATATAAACCCAGTGAGAGGGATTGAATATATAAATAAAAAAATATATATATAAAAAAATAAATAAAAAAAAAATCCATGTATACTTTAGCATCGGTTCAAAATAACACGAAACGAATTTGAACCAATTTCTTTATTGTGTAACGATTATTGCGATAATCATGATAATTATCGACACACTAAATCAATACACTAAATCAAAAACACTAAAATCACTAATTTCGAAACTAATTTAAATTAGTTAATTATGATTGTCTTTTATTAAACTTGAATTACTAATTAGTAATTCAAGTTTAATAAAAAAAAATCATAAAAAAGAAACTCTAATTTGCTTTCTTCCTGTATATATAAATTTACCCTAAATGTACGAAATTCTCGATACAAGGTTAATAGTAAAAAAATTGCTTCCTATGAGGATTATTTCGGGAAAATAATACTTGGACTGAATGAAAAAATATTGGATATTTTTTGAAGAGATGGATGCAAATTATTCTATGATCGTTCACTATCTACCCGCGTCATCTTTTGCCTGCATGGTCACAGGTATATATTTTCCACTTTTGCTTTCTCTGCTCGGTGTAAAAGTTGTATTATCGGACATTTTCCATAGGCCAGTGTTCACTCGACCCGCGCCTCAAAACAAGCAATTTATGAGATTGCACTCTTACAGACTCCCAAATGAAAAAAGTTGCCCAATCACAGTTTCTATCTCAAAAGTGGACAATTTTACACTCTAAATTCGAATCACGCAAAATTCTAGTCTCTATAACCAAAATTGTACCCCCTATAACCAAATTATTACTCCCAAGAGTCCATTTTCATATTTTCATTTTCATATTTTCTCTACGGAAATTCTTTTCTTTACGAAAAATTCTTTTCTTTATGAAAAACTGTTTTCTTTGCGAAAAACTTTTTTCTCAATAAAAATTTTTTTCTCTGCGAACAATTGTTTACTCTACGAAAGTTGTTTTCTCTACAAAAATAGTTTTCTCTACGAAAACTCTTTTCTTTACGAAAAATTGTTTTCTCTACAAAGAATTGTTTTTCCTAAAAAAATTGCTTTCTTTGCGAAAAATTTTACAGCCTGAATTTAGATACAATTTCGATTTACGAACTATTGGATTTTTCGAGACATCAAAAAGTTTTTACATTCGATTTAAGGGTATCCCGATTTAGATTTAAAAGTTTAAATTTAAAACGCAGAGTGTCTATGAATCGTTCGATTGTTTATTGATGTCGTAATTGTGACGATTAGGAAAAAACACTTTTAAATTTATAAAGATGACGCGCTTTGTTACTAATAGATGATTCACGAGTGTTGGAGAAACTCGACAAAATAATGAGTTATGGACCACGTGAGTTCTGAAGGAATAACCGTTAGAAAGTTGGCTCATGTACCATTAATTATGAATCTGTTGATTGGACAGAAAATCAATCTACAAACGTTTATTCCTAACAATTAACTAACCTTGTCAAGTTCACATTAATAATAAAATCTAATTAAACTTCAATATTTGATAAATAACTTTTCAAAGCTCACTTTCTAGCAATAATAATCAATAAATTTTTTTATTAAATCAAGTTCTTCTATATCAGTGAAGAAAAATCTTGAATGACTTTATTGATAGAAATTACAATAAAGCAGAATGTGGTTTTATTGATATTGGAATAGTCTTATTGGAATCAAGATAAAGAGTTCGATTTTACTATACAGTGGAAATTAGCAATCTTTGGTCAAATATTTAATTAAAATACACTCATTATTGATGAGAATGGCAAAAAAAAGAAAGTCGAATAAAGAATCAAATAATGAATCAAACAAATAATCAAATAAGGAATCAAATATTTAACAATAAATCAAATTCATCTATAAGAAATCAAATTCAATAAAGAATCATATTCAATAAAGAATCATATTCAATAAAGAATCATATTCAATAAAGAATCATATTCAATAAAGAACCATATTCAATGAAGAATCATATTCAATAAAAAATCATATTCAATGAAGAATCATATTCAATAAAAAATCAAATCAAATAAAGAACCCAATTAAATAACAAATCTGATCAAAGAAAGAATGAAATGAAATAAACATCAAATGGAATGAAAAATATTTGACAATAAAAACTTTCTACCACTAAAACGACATTTTTAAAAACGAGCACAAATTTTCACACATAAAATGAATATAAAAATGAGATAAAATGAATATAAAAATCAGATAAACTGAATATGAAAGTTGTATCGATATAAAGCACTGTTTTCTATGAGTGATGAAAATTCCTGTTTTGGATCTAGAGGAACGGCATATTTTTGAGAGGAATAACGGAAAAGAGAATAGAATCACGGATCACAGCATGCGAGTGTGTATATTGACATTATCGACAGAGAGAAAACGTCAAAAGAGTGTATTTTAGATTAACATTAAAGTTTATGGCCTCTAGACTGTCTGAATCATTGCTAAGGAAAGTGCGATCGGGTTTTGCTGGTTCAAGGACAATTTTACTGCTGTTTTGCATTACGCAATGCCAAATTGCTCCTGCTGACGTCACCGGTGACACATAGTCGTTACATTACATTTTTTATGGCTCAAGAAACTTTAAGTAATTCTTTACTACCGATAAAACATAATAAATTGCAACCTGTATGACTCAATTATCACCCAAGACACATTTACTCATTACTTTTGAAATAAATCGTAAAATAATTGGCGCAGTGTTTCATAAAAAGTCTGAATTATTCACTTACTCGAAAAAGTAGAAAAATCGATAATGTATGTGCGTATGCATTATTGTACGTGTACAATGTGTATGCAAATTAATAATGCGTACAAAAAAATGTACAGAATAAAAATACGCGCAACAAAAATACGTTCAATAAAAATACGAACAATAAAAATACGCACAACAAAAATACGCACAATAAAAATGCGCACAATAATAATTGTAGACATACAATAATGTCACATGGTTTGAGATCTCGACAAATGTTGAGTTTCATTATAAATTTATAATGTTTGATGAATCTAAAAGCAACAAACTTTCGAGATTCTGTGTTGCGGATCCAAATGCAATCTAGACAACGATAGGAGTAATTTCCGTGTATGCTAACTTTGCAGGAGCACGTATTTGATACGTTTATTATAAATTTAATGAATATTATACAATTTGGGAAAATTTTCGGTATGGAATATGAGAAACTAATTATGCAACACGTGATAATAGTGAAACGTAGCATCCCGAAGGAAAATGTCAGAGAACGAATTACCTTCTGTACTTTAAGTACTGTAACCAGGTACTAATTATGCTCCACAGAGTCTGTAGTTCGTTAATGCTCGGAATGCTAAAGCTCTTATTTCCTCAGAGAAAAATCCAATTTTCCGGAAAGTAGACAATTTCAGAACTTAATGAAAGGTGAATTTAAGGGTCTGTAATACAACAATCTAATTTAAGGGTCTGTAAAGTAACAATCTAATTTAAGAATTTGTGATATAACAATAAAATTTAAGGGTTTGTAATATAACAATAAGAATTTAGGGTTTGTTATATAACAATTAAAATTAAGGGTTTGTTATAGAACAATAAGAAATAGGGGTTTGTTATATAACAATAAAAATTAAGAGTTTGTTATATAACAATAAGAATTCGTTTGTTATATATGACAATAAAAATTAAGGGTTTGTAATATGACAATAAAATTTAAGGGTTTGAAAGAAAACAATATCTAAATAGCAGAAGAATAAAGAATTAAAACAAAGTACCTACAATTAAAACAAAGTTTTATCTATAGGAGAAAGCAAAATGAATCATAATGATCCAATACTCAACAAAATCTGAGTTTCGAGTAAAGAATTTGTTTCTTTAAACAGAAAAATCGTTACTAATTTCAGCGTCATTCGAAATAGTATATTACACTGAGAAAAATGTTTAGTTGATCCAAAATTAATGTGGTCAATTAAAGAATTTATTTGAATCAAATAAATTTATTTAAATTAAATTTTGTTTGAATCAAACAAATTTTGTTCGAATTAAACAAATTTGTATTTAAAACAAAGAAAAAGACCAAACTTATTCTATGTTGGACTGTATAATAAAGTAAAAATATATTTAATTTGAATATATATTTGTTTAAATTGAATATAAATTTGTTTTAATCTAACAAGATTTATTTGAATCAAACAAAATTTTATTTTAATCAAACAAATTCTTTTGTTTGATTTGAATATAAAAATTTGTTTAATTCAAACATAAATGAATCAAACAAATTTTTATATTCAAATCAAACAAAAGTTTCTCTCAGTGTATAAGATTCGTTATATGACAAATATGATATGTATATGATTGTTATGATACATAATCATTTTATGATCATTGTGATACATATGATAAGTACATGATTCTTGCGATATACGAAAACTACATAATTCTACGATGATATACAAAAAGTACATGATTCTTGTGATATACGAAAAGTACATGATTCTTGTGATATATCATAAGTACAAGATTTTTATGACATGTATGCATACATGATTGTTATGATGATATGTACCTGATTACATAAAAATGTGTTTGTTTCCCAACTGGAAATTTGTTTACAATAAAAATAACGTCAAGATACAAGGCGGATAAGAATTTTCGTGCCAAGTGTTGAAAAGTGAGGTAATAACTAACTAAAAAGATAAAATCACAGATTTGAAACTTCTCACGAAGAGAGGCGAAACGTATTTCGCCGAAAGGTAAAAAACTAAAGATGTAAAATCGAGTCACGAATTCAAGTATATATATATATGTATATAAGTGTGTATATAATAGTATTACCGAGATTCGAGCTTGACCAGCAAACAACTTTGCTTCCTTTATTACAGATTTCCTGTTTAGCCGATAATGTAGAAGCGATTGACCCGATTAAAGTTTCTCGTAACTCGGGATTAAAACCAAGAAAAATGCAAAAATATTTCCCACGAAACTTCCAATTACAGGTAATTGCTGCTAGAAAACTCGTTATTGAATTTTCTCTTAGGAATCCACTCAATAATATTCCATAGCTATATAAAAATGCAGCTTACACAGAAAAAAATTGGTTCAAATTCGTTTCGTGTTATTTTAAACTAATGCTAAAGTGGACAGTGGCGTCCTCTCACGTTTCTATAGAAACTTTGTTAATATTTGAAAATAAAAATTTTCATATTTAAAAAAAAGCTTAGATATATTTAAAAATTGAAATTCATATTTAAAAATTGAAATTCATATTTAAAAATTGAAATTCATATTTAAAAACTGAAATTCATATTTAAAAATTGAAATTCATATTTAAAATTCATTATTGATGAGGATGTAAAATAAAGCTTCTATTAGGAAATGGCTTTTTAAAAAATAAACCATCTGTTTAAAAATTAAATCTCAATCACGAAATAGAAGCTTATATTTACAAAATTGAGCCATTTTATAAAAAATAAGCTTCGATTGTTTTTTAATACATAAGCAAATTCCAATCAAGCCTGAAATCAATCGAAAAATCGAGGCAGAGAATTTAGCGGGCTATTGCCGGGGCAATTATTCGCCATACGAATTTTTATTGGTTCGGCAGTATAACGATTGATGAATGCATTCAGTTGTGGTGAACTTTTCATGTGGATTGAAAAAAAAAATGTTGTAAAAAAAAAGTATGCCATCGGGAGAGGAAAATAAAAAGGGAGCAAAGAATACACACGAGGGTGAAATTGATTTTTTAAAAATGCAGAGTTTGAAGGGTTGCCAACGCACGTGCGTTAGATTTTTCAATTTTTCTCGAGCGCGGGGGCAAGTGATCTCGTTACACTCACCTATGATCTGGAAAAATGTGACAGCCAAAAGCACACGTTCCATATGAAACAGAGCGCAAGAAAAATGGCACATTGCGAATTGAAATAGCGACTGGACACGACATCCGGTTTTGCAATTGAAAGAATTTTATCATTTCAAGAATTCTGGGTGTATATTTGAGTAATGAGAAATAGATGGTAAGTGTGTGATAATACAATGTGAAAAGTATCAAATTGATATCAAAAATGTCAAATTGACAAAGATTTCGTGATCAATTTGAGACTTTTTGGTATCAAGTTGATACTTACAAGAAAACTGTGTAAATAATAGAATTGTAAATAATAGAGTTGTAAATAATAGAATTGTAAATAATATAGTTGTAAATAATAGAATTGTAAATACAATGTATAAATAATAAAATGAGTAAATAATACAATGTGAGCTAAAATATAAACTACACGATACGCAACATAAAGTACACGATATAAAATAAAAAGTGGGATATGAAATACGAAGTGCACGATAAAAAATATAGAGTGTACTATAAAGTGTAAAATGGACATTTACATGTAAAATATACGATTAAAATAGAAGATGAAATATACCTATATAACAATATAAAACAAAATATAAATTGAAGTTTCCTCAGAACACCTGAACTCCTGATATTTTAAAATTTTAAACAATGCTAACGATATAACACTATCTGAGCTATGAACAAATAGAATTGAGATGAATGAAACAGAATTGAAAAAAATGGAACAGAATAGAAACGAATATAATAGACAGAGTAGAATAAAATCGAAAAGAATAGACAGAATAGAATAGAAACAAGTAGAAACGAATGAAATGAAAATAAATTGAACAAAAAAAATTGAAAATAGAATAGATTTGTATACAGCGAAATTGAACAGAAGGGAATAAAAATAAATACCGTGGAATAAAATAGAATAGAGGAGAATAAAATGCAAGAAAGAATAGAATGGAATAGAATAGAATAGAATAAAATGAAATAAAATGGAATAGAGTAGAATAGAATAAAATGCAATAGAATAGAATAGAATAGAATAAAATGGAATAGAGTAGAATAGAATAAAATGGAATAAAATAGAATAGAATAAAATAAAATGGAATAAAATGGAATAGAGTAGAATAGAATAAAATGGAATAGAATAGAATAGAATGGAATAGAATAGAATAAAATGGAATAAAATAGAATAGAATAAAATTAATACGGTAGAATAGAATAGAATAAAATAGAATACAGTAAAATAAAATGGAATAAAATAGAGTAAAATGGAATGGAGTCGAATAGAATAGAATAAAATAGAATAGAATAAAATGGAATAGAATAAAATAGAATAGAATAGAATAGAATAAAATTGAATAAAATAGGATATAATAAAATAAAATGGACTAGAGTAGAATAGAATAAAATAGAATAGAATAAAATAAAATGGAATAAAATGGAGTAGAATAGAATAAAATGCAATAGAATAGAATAGAATAGCATAAAATGGAATAGAGTAGAATAGAATAAAATGGAATAAAATAGA
>WNHD01005005.1:0-10626 GCA_011057455.1 Ganaspis sp. Gsp50 | reverse complement strand
TTTTTAAACATTTTTAAGTGTCTTTTAATATTTTGCAGTATATTCAAGTGTTTTTAAAGGTTTTAAAATATAGTTTTTCAAAATGTTTTAAATGGAATTAAGATGCTTCAAGAGTACTTCAAAATACTTCAAAATATTCAAAGATACTTCAAAATATTCAAAGATACTTCAAAATACTTAAAGTGGTTTAAATATTTAAAATAATGACCTTGAGTAATTTAAATTCTATAGAAAATTACTTTTTAAAATTTTTGAATATTGCTGTTTTATTCTCTTTTGTTTCATTTAAAAATCCCCTTTTTATGAAAGAAAATCCCCTTTTGCACCTAAAATTGAACGTAAAAACGACTGTGATCCCTGAATTTATCATACATAGAATGTTATTATTTTTTAGGTTAAACTTATATGGTTTGTGGATCTAACCCTGAAACTGTAGTCGAGGCTGTAGTTTTTTCATAAACCTATAATTATACCGTAAACCTGTATAGTTTTATCCTCAACTTGTAGTTTTAGCCTCAACTTGTAGTTTTATCCTTAACATGTAACCTGTAGCTTTAACCTGAACCCACAAATTTAAATAAAATGATGGTGATTCAAAGGGGTAAAAGTTTTAATAGCATAAGACGTAAGGATGCACATAGGTTTGTTATTTAACAGTAAAGCTTTAAATACATTTAACAGTAAAGCTGTAAGTACGTTTAACAGTAAAGATGTAAATGCGTTAAATAGTAAAGATGTAAATACGTTTAACAGTAAAGATGTAAATGCGTTAAATAGTAAAGATGTAAATACGTTTAACAGTAAAGATGTAAATTCTCGTAACAGTAAAGATGTAAATACTTTTATAAAAAAGTCAAACAAGAGGTTCTGACGTTGGTAATTTAAATGGTAGTAATTTGTTGGACGAGATCTTTTTCCTTGATGTAACAGCGACACAGAACGACGGTGTTCTCAATAGTGTTCCCAAAGCAGACATCAAACCTCTTCCGTATTTGCCTTTCGCAACAATCTAGTTTTTCTTGATACCAGCAAGATATAAGTCGGTAATAGAACACTAATGATGGTAAAAGTTCTGGGTAAAAGTTAGGAATCGACATCCTCACTACTAAAGTACAAACAATTAAATCTCTGTGTGGTTTGTGCTGCAACAATCTTAAGCAAGTAGGAAGTATTTTACTTTTCCTCTAAAGCTATCAACAATTTAAAAATCTTGTGCAACTGCATAATGAACAATCAAGCAAGACCTAACCGCTGCGAATTCTTAATTATTGCAAAAATGGATGTTCAGGTTAACTTTCTAGATAATAGGTTCTTATTTAAAGGGCATTTATTGCTACGTGATTAGCATTAGTGGATTTAAAATATTACTAAAAGTTATCTTTATAAAAGATTTACTTAAAACATCGATGTCCATAAAGCAAAAATATCATTACATGGAACAAACGTTATAGCCAAACTTTAATTTGTTTAGTCAAAATATACTTACCTACTCTCTAAATCTGAAATAGTAGAAATCTACTAATTTCACAGCAACTTATTTATTATTAAAACTGAGCAACTTATTTATTTAGTGAAAATCTACTGAAAAATAGTAAAATTCTACTGTAAATTAGTGAAAAATTTACTAATTTAGAATTTATATCGTATTTATATCGTAATTTATGTAGAATTTAACTGATAATCAGTTGAAATTTACTAATTGAATTAGTTGCTCAGTTTTAGCTGTGAAATTAGTAGATTTCTACTGATTCACGTTTAGAGAGTAGGGTTTAAATATTGATGCTTAAAGTAAAAATATTGTATAACAGAACTGAAACATTAAGTTCTTGAAAATTATTATCCAAAGGTTATATGGATGCTACGTAGAGGTTAACCTCATTATCAGTAGCATTTATACATAAAATTGAAAAACAATTTTTTGCAGTGCTCAATTAAGTACATTTAATAAAGACGAATAAAAATTATCTCACCAAGTGCAAATACACATTCCGTTTAAAATAGTGCGGCACACCAGGAAGTTGAAATTGCATTTATATACCTGGGGGTCAAAAGTCAATATGAAAGTCGAGATTACTTTGTAGAAAATCTAGAGTGAACAACTCTTTCGTCCCTTTGCCAATCTATTCCTTTGATTCCTAGGTCATGGGTTTTTTCTGACCTCTCTACTTCCACGAAAATCAGTTACATTCGTTTGTTATTCATTCACAACATCCTATCATGAACTTTGAACCAC
This sequence comes from Ganaspis sp. Gsp50, assembly GCA_011057455.1. Classification (NCBI taxonomy): domain Eukaryota; kingdom Metazoa; phylum Arthropoda; class Insecta; order Hymenoptera; family Figitidae; genus Ganaspis; species Ganaspis sp. Gsp50. Next base: position 8,393 of record WNHD01005005.1, on the reverse strand, counting down.
AAGTGTACATTGCAGAATTAATTAAAAAAAACTATATTGTCTACTTTACAATATTATATAATTCGATGAAATTAACACGCGGTAGTAAAATTAGTTTTAAAAGAGTTCTACCAATGTTCCAAATCGTTCCAATGTTCGTAAATTAATACAATCATTTGGCAACTTAAAATGAACAAAACGTTTTACGTTCTTAAAAGAATCAAAGTGATCTTTACAATGAACTATTTTAAAGTTGTTGTATTAATTTAATGAAGTTAGTATATTTTCAAAAAGCTTTGAAAAAACTTTGAAAACATTTTGAAAAACTTTCAAAAAACATTCCATTGCAAGACATTCCCACTAGAAAATTTAAGATAAGACGTTTCACTTCCTACTTCTTAAAGCAAACAAAATTCAAAGATTACAGCATGTCCTTGTATTTTCAAAGTTACCTAAGTTTGCCATTGAAATAGTAAATTCGTTATATTTAAAAATAGATTGAGATCTGATAAAATTTGGTAAAAAAAACGAGTTATCAAAAATCAAACTGCAGACATTTTCTTCGCAGTTAGGTACGTCAAATAGTTAATCAAACTTTGAGGAAATTTAACTGATAAAACTTTTGCTGTCAAAGATTAGCTAGAGTGAAGTAAGATTAACTATCGGCAAATATAAAAATGATAATGACACGTGTCATTTGCGAAAGTCATGTATTATTATTTAAATTAATAAGATCAAGGTTTTTCAATATTTTCGAAACATTTTTTTAAATGTCATTATAATCAAATGTTAGATTATAATTCAGTTTCAATGAGACATAAGGCAATATTAAATCGCGACACACACGTCTCTTCATATCAAATATCTTAGTTGTTAACATATTTTCTGCTTCACATTGTGGAACTATTTCAGTTCATTGTACAATCGAGGTCGTCGCCATGGAATCCTCATATTTTTCTAGACGAAGGGCAACGAACTTACAACTTTTAAACCATCAAGTCTGAATCAATATTTACTCTCTTTGACATTTACTTTAAATTACATGTATTTTTATACCACCACACTAGAAATATTTCGTTAGCTTGTTAAAAACGTATAATTTATAATTAACAAATTAAAATATGATAATTACTGACGTATTATTTATAATTGCTATTATAATCTTAACACAATATTAACATAACTTTTATTCAAAATAAAATTTCCTAGAATTACGTTTTTTGGATATAGAAGCTGAAATATTTAATTATCCATTTAATAACTTATTTTAAAATTATTTTATTATTATTTTAAATTATTTGCCTTTTCCAACAATAGACAATTTTCCACAGAACATTGCACTTCCTTATTCTGTTTCAATATTATATTTTTGTTTCTTTTAAAATTACGTTTTTTTTTAAATTACGTTTTTTTTATTTTATTCTTACGCTTCTTTATTCTTTCTTTTATTCTTGCTCTCTCTTTTATTCTCAATCGTCCTTGATTTTCAATTAATTGTTTATTCTAAAGCACTGGACATAAGACTCCGACCACTATGTGTGGTGATTCATGAAATCCCCTCATGTACTCAACATATCAATTGTAGTGGTGTGATGGTCGTTTTGCAAAACAATTTCTTGGTCGATGAACTCGATATGCCGGTTGTCGCTTATTATTGACAAATCAAAAGGAAATTAGTAACCCGCTGATGTGACATCTCTTTATTGACCCCAATCACAAGCAGTATTGTCGAATTTTCAGGTAGGCTTAAGTTTTTTCACTTTATCCAACCGTAATATTTAACGAGTTTCTTTGTCGTAACTAGTTGAACAGGTGTGCTTCGCGTCACGCTCAAAGTTGATTTGAACCCTTTCAAGGTTGCATTACATCATTCCCCTTTTTTTTATTCCATTTCTTACCCAAGTCGGCTATTTTCGAGTTAAAGTTACAAAAAATGGTTTACATTCAATATATACTACTGGGAAATAACCATTTTAGTTTTACATACCTATATAGATGATGCCTTCAATTTTTTGGCCTATTATTATTAGTTTAATATATTGTAGATATATTGGTTTCAGTAATGTGATTGCGATTATATTGAATTATTTGGTACATTACGGTGAATGTTCATGCTGCAAGGGAAACTACCGCGCATGTTTAAAGTGAGCAGAATACTTTTGCGCACGTACAAAGTGCGCAAAACACTTTTGCGTATGTTCCAAGTGCGCAAAACTCTTTCGCGCATGTACAAAGTGCGCAAAACACTTTTGCGCATGTACAAAGTGCGCAAAACACTTTTGCGCATATAAAAAGGGTACAAAACGCTTTCGCGCATGAACAAGGTGCGCAAAACACTTTTGCGCATGTACAAAGTGCGCAAAAAAATGTAGCGTATGTTCAAAGTGCTCAAAACCCTTTTGCACATGTTTCAAGTTCTGAGGAGCATAAAAACTATTTTTTTTCTTTCTGATCCTCAAAAATATCGCTCCAAGTCTTCTTAAATATCCAAAATCCACAAAATGTAACTTTTAATTCTTGTTTCTTATATTTATATATTCACCTTTTAATGTTTGAAACAATCGATTATTACAAAGAACAAGAGAGAACTGAAAGAAATGAATAAAACTGCTTTTCTATCGATTTGTTTTAATTTTTGTCGAAAATAGTTTTTGGTTTAATTTATTATTTTGTCGAAAATAGCTTTTGGTTTAATTTATTATTTTGTCGAAAAAGTGTTTTTGTGGAATAGAGGTATTTTTGCAAGTGTGAAAGAAAAGGGTATCAGTTTAGCGGAATCTATTGATAGAATTTGATTTTCAACGAAGCCGTATGCATTAAGTGAATTCTTAGCTTTGATGCACTGATTGCAATTCGAAAACGAAATTAAACGCTCTTAAGGATTGTATTTAAATAGGGGATTCACTTAAGTAGCGGACATTCACCCGATGCTCTTGAACCTTCAGGGTCAGCTGCACGCTTGCGAGCACCCCGCACTAGACGAGCTTATCGTTCAAGTGAAACGCTCGATGGAATTACGTGTTATGTAGACATCCTTATCCACATTGATGGAATGTTGGTATAGGTTCTTGATTAACCACCCAGAAAATCTAATAACTAATCAAATCATCTTAAACTCAATCGCCGTTAAATTATCCGTAAATTACAATCTTTAATCCATAAATTACAATTGTGTTTCAAGTATCAAAATTGAAAATCCAAATCATGCTTGCTTTTCATCTAATTCTGTGTGTTTGCAAAACAAATTCAAAATGGCCCTAATTTTAAGTGTGGGTACAATGAAACTATTTGGAAAAATTTAAATCGATCGAACTTTATTTGAAACAAAATTGTAATTTATGATTTAAAGATTGAAGAGACTTGAATTTCTAACAATAAATAGGATCAATAAAACTTAATGAAACAATTAATAAGCTGTGGCTAACACTAGGTTTTAAGATTAGACGTGAACCAACAGACTTTAAGATTATTTGGAACTAATAAACTATGAAATTTTAAAGGTACAACGAGTAGACTTTTTCGAATCTAGAATTTAGAACCATCACTGAGATGTCTTATTCTAAGACGTTTAGACATTTAAGACGTTATTCGTGATTGGTGGAAATAACGTAAGACGCTTCCTTATTGATCCAAATCTTAAGACGCCAATAAACGTCTTAAAAATGACCATCTAAACATCTCAAATCAAGACACCAGTTTTTGAAGTGATAAAACTTAAGATTCGTAATTTTGAGATTTTAAGTTAGATAAATTAACATAAGTTTGTATTTATAGTTGGAATTAACAAAGTTGATTATAATATAAAAAATACGCAAATAAATATAAATAATTGATTGGCGTTTTTACAAATAATCATCAAAAAACTAATTAATCGAATTGTCAAAATTAACTAGATTAAATTAACTAATAAAAAACTGCTTGTTCAAAATTTTTACTCCGGAGCTTAACTTGAATCTGCATTTTTAAAAGTTACTTTCTTAAAGAGTTTGTTAAGTCAATTCGAGAAATAAACAAATTGAGAATGATTGTTACGTTTGGCGAGAACTTGACGTATGAAAGGTCGATGAACCTAATTTACGGATTGAGCGCAAAATCCATGAATATCTAGCCAGGGGCAAATTAAGGTGAATATTTTTGTGGTTTCTTTCTGGGACAGTGTCCAATGTAGAGTAACGACCTTCAGTTTTAGTTCTACTGACGTTACAATGGGGTTCATGAACTCAAGAAAGGTGCACGTCAGGGAACGTAAAGTAGATAGAATGGATAGATGGTACAGTTATGTCCTGCTCTTTTTCCTCCTTCACCTCCTCCTTCATCCTTTCTTCCACTACATACTTGTTGGTAATAACTCAAGTCTTCAGTGGTACCAAGTTCATCACAATTTACTATCTTCAAAACTCAAATTAAGAAATGTAACAACCGAATAAAACATGCAAATAACCTTAAAATGGGTCAATCACAAAATAGTTATGCTTTTAGTAAAAAAAAAGGCAAGCTCGTTAATTTATTTTTCTGTACACTGAAATTTTTTTTAAAAAGATCTAACTAAAAAATCCAATCCAACTGATCCAAGTGAAAATCAATTATTATAAATATATACTATTCTAGTACATATATCAAGTGAATCATTTTGATATAATTATTTGAAATAAATTTTCGTAGTTAAACAGAATGTGTTTAAATAATTGCAAAAAGTAAAATTGACTGGAATGCAACAATTATTGCACTAATGTAGTAAAATCAAGTACAAATATTAATTGAATGTACTTTTATTTTAAAAGAACACCATTAAATGCATTTCATAGTGTTCTTTTAAAATAAATATTTCTCTATAAGGATGAAAAAATGTCCATAATAAAATGAAAATAATTTCCTACTATTTTTTTATATTTTATCAAGTGATAGAAACAATATGTATAACAGATTATTAGTATTACACACAACAATTACATTAATGTATTATATTTCCCGTGCAGAAATTTAACTGTGACCCCGATCGGATCCCGACTGGTCCAAAATGGATTCCAGTCAGAAATCCCGACTGCGTCCGAGTCGCGAATGAAACATTTTTCTAGATAATTAATGATTTCTTAACAGTAGAAATAGAATAAATTAATTTAATTTACATTTCGGAATCTCCATGCAAAAAAAGCACTCACCTTAATATACAACTGAAAACTTCTGTCTCGCGTTGTCTGTCTAAACTCGTGCACTGTTTTCTTCTTTGTTTAAATGAAATGCGGCAATACGTTTGAATGGAAATTGAAACAGCATTTGCAATAATTCAACGTGAATAAACTTTCTTAGATAAACATCGTACATAAAACATCGTAATTTTAAAATGTCAAAAAGGTAAGTTTCTGAAAAATTATAAAAAACTATCTGCTTTTTTATATATTTTTTTAATTTTAATTAATTTTAATTAATAAGCAGTCTTCAACAGGCAACGCGAGAAAGATTTTAGAGATGATAATAATAAAGAAAACATTTCTAACTTGTAATAATTTTAGTTTCGTCAACCAATTTCTGCACGGGTTTATAAAGATTCAAATCATATTCAAAATAAAAAATTTCTGTTGTTTTAATACGCATAATTACATCTTCAGCAATAGTTTGAATATCATTTTGCGTGATATCCAATATTTTTAAATTCTCCGTGCTTTCAAATAGTCCTGACGGTAATGTACTCAAGTTATTATTATTCAAATAAATGTAAACCAGACTCCTTAATCCACTAAATGTGTTCGAAGAAAGCGTTGTTATTTTATTGTCACTGAAATCCACTAGTTTGAGGTTCATCAAATATTTCAACAATCCATTTGGTAACACCTCCAATTCATTGTAGTTAATATAAAATAATTGAAGACCCAACAATCCTATTAATAAATCATCAGGAAGCTGTTTTATTTTATTTTGGTTTAGGTTCAGCATTTTGAGTTTTGTCAAACGATTAAACAGTTTGGCCGGCAATTCAGTTAATTGGTTATTTTCAATATAAATATGAATTAAGTTTTTTGAGTCTTTAAATAAATCCTTTGGAAGTTGGTTTATTTTGTTGTAATTTAGGCTAATCGTCTCTAGATTCGTCAAATGGCTAAGTAAGTTAGATGGTAATGTACTCAATTTATTATAGTTCATATTAATTATTTTGATTTGTGTTGTTTCCAGGAATAAATAATCAGGAATCAATTCTATTTGATTATTTTTCAGATCCACATCTTGTAGACTTGGTAAATTATAAAACAGACCTTCTGGTATTGTGCTCAAGTTATTATCCCTAATCCTAACAGTCCTCAAATTTTGTAAACCGTGAAATATATCTGAAGGAAGCATGCTTAGTTGATTGTTAATGATTCCAATAAATTCGACATTCAAATTATCGAATAATCCCAATGGTAAAGTTCGCAAATTATTGTTTTGAATAATAATACTTTCTAGGTTCACTAATTCGAAAAAAATGTTCTTAGACAATATTGAATTTCCAATTCCCTCAACAACGATATGCTCAATTTTTTTGTTTGCTAGTATATTAAACACATTTTGTAATGTTTGAAATGCATCTAAATTCTTATTGTTTACTGTGTAATATAAGTCATCAATGTCGATGCAAAAAGTTGCAAATACTTGAAGACTCAGAAGAAATCCAAAATAGTGTAAGATCTTCATCTTCGATAGTTGTTGCCTAAAATCACAAATTTTTTAATTTTGTTAAATACATTATTTTGCTGTATATAATAATGTATTTTGTTGTATAAATGTCGTTTAAGAGCGAGGCGTTGTAAAAATTTACGGATCGAAAAAATCAAAGTTTATTAAAATATCATAATATAGCGTTAAGACGCCAAAAAATTTCTCATTTTTCTAAACTTATTTCAGCTAATTAAATAACATTAAAATAATAAAAGTAAATAAAATTAATATTTAAAAAATGCCTACGAGAATTATATCTCAATAAATCCAAAATTTATCCAACAAATACAATTTTTAAATATCTCAGCTGTTAACAATCTTTAATTGAAGCTATTCATAAATCCTGCCTAATTAATTACCCATCTTCTAATTAATTTCCGCCCAGTAAAGTTCAAGGCAGATACAAAACTATTTATCATTGATTAGAAATTTAATTATTAGAGACCGATTTACAAATTACTTAAAAATTAAAATTGAAAAGAATAAGAGAAAAAAACCATCGTATCCCATAAAATTGATTTTAGTATACCTTTATTAAAAGCTTCGTTCTGTTTGTATTCCATCTTTTCATATGCGGCATAGTACTTTTATAGATTATTTTTAATTTAAAAAATAATTTTCTGTACTTACTTTTCGTCACTATTAACAGAAGAACTTTTTTAATAAAGTAGTAATACTTGAGGTTTACACAACAATAAAGGACTAAAGAATAAAGAATTGTGGCAGGGACCGTCACGGTGACGATATATGCCACGTAAGTTTAACTTCCTATCACATCGTGACAAGATACGAATACGTTTGGGGGCCACACTTAAATTACATAACAGTTTTAAAACACATTTCAATACCTCCCCATGTTATTGTTCGTAAAAAAATATCGATACTCCCCCACCTCTATGTTTTGTACATGTAATACACATGGCAACCTTTAAACTTTTTCAATAAGTTACCAAAAGACAATATAGGAATTGTATTAGTATACAAAAACCAATTCCTATATTGTCTTCTATTTTGTCGTCTATTAGTATACAAAAACCAATAGAAGACAATATAGGAATTGGTTTTTGTATACTAATACAATTCCTATATTGTCTTTTGGTAACTTAAGGAAAAAGTTTAAATCTTGCAAGTTTCTTCACGTTGAACGCTAATCTTTCTTCATAAACTAAATTTTATTGGAATTTTGGGCAATCCTATAACAAATATGTCCCAAAAATATTTTAGCTGTATATTTGTGAATTCTTTCTGAGATGCCAAAATTTTATTTACTCTCCCAAGACGAAAATGTTCGATTTTGAGTTAGCAACACTTGACGTTTCTCAGGAATTGAAAGATGTTTTTTAAAAAAATAAATTATGATTTTTTCTACCGATTAAAATTTAAGAAAAATAAGTTATTATTATACTTTGTGTATAATTTATAGCAAACATATATCAGGGATCACAGTTCGTCCCCTTTTTTTAAAGAAAATCCCCTAAAATCAAATATTTTTCCCCCTTTTCCCCTAATTTTCAATAACATTTTTTTAATCATTTTTCAACAATAATATCTACTTCAGACTACTTTAAAATACTCCAAATATTTAAAAATACTTCAAAATATTTAAAAATACTTCAAAATATTTAAAAATACTTAAAAATATTTCTTAAAAAAAATGTAATAAAATATTTTCAAATACTTCCCAATACTTCAAAATATTTAACAACACTTAAAAAGATTTAAAA
>WNHD01005004.1:0-10628 GCA_011057455.1 Ganaspis sp. Gsp50 | reverse complement strand
TAATCGGTGATCGTCACTACCTCCATTGGCAACATGCGCAGAGAAGTTTTAAGCTTTTATAAAATAACGTAGGTCTGGCGATCACAGGCTCTTGCTCTATCAGACAGTGTCTTTAACGGTTCGGTTGGTCGGATCTTTCGCTTGAGAACACTGTTGATTTGAAGACAGACCAAACTCTCGATAATTTGAATTTTTGTTTGTAAACATACCAATACACACACAATAGAGAAAGTAAATATTTTAATAAATTGGTTTGGTACTTGCTTCGGTAAATATCACTCACAGTGTCTCCAAGATCAAATAAAAGCTTGTCGATTACCGAAAAGAAAAAACTTATTCACGTGGTAGCAAGTGGGGTGCCAAAAGATGATGTTGCGAAACAATTTAGAAATCTAACAATTCGAAGCATTAGTTAATGGAACTTCTGTTAATTTGAATTTCCCTTAAACTTCCTCTCGATAATTAAAACATTCGATAACTAAAACTTTTGATATTCAAAACATTCGATTACTAAAACTTTCGATAATTACCTAATTAATGAATTAATTTTTCGATTCGGTAACTAAAACTCTCGAAAATTTGAACTACTTTTGTGGTTCCTTGAAATTAAAATAATCCAGAGATGACTCTATCACTGTCTCTGTTCCTCAAACCGGGGAATATCTTCAAAATATTTACGTTTTAGGTAATAATTAAAACGGCATCAATATAGAGAGACAGAATACAGTTCAAAACATAGTCATTTAAACATGAATCATTGAATTTTAAATTAAATTATGCATTCTGCTTACTAATTTAGAAACAAATTTATTCAAATACCTTGAATAATTATATACCAATAAATCTTCATTTCGGGACTATTTAGAACCTATACTAATAGAATAATTCTGCAGGTATTTCTCTAGTAATTTTTCTGGTAATTTTTCTGGTAACTCTTCTGGTAATTCTTCTAGTAATTCTTGCGGTAATTTTTTTGGTATTCCTCTAGTAATCACTCTAGAAATTCTTTTGGTAATTCCTCTGGTAATTCTTTTAGTAATTTTTCTGGCAATTCTTTTAGTAATTCTTCTGGCAATTCTTCTAACATCTCTTTTAGCAATTCTTCTAGTGATTCTTCTAGCAATTCTTCTAGCAATTCTTCTAGCAATTCTTCTAGCAATTCTTCTAGCGATTCTTTTAGCAATTCTTCTAGCAATTCTTTTAGCAATTCTTCTAGCGATTCTTCTAGTAATTATTAAGGTATTCCGCTAGCATTTCTTCTAACAATTCGTCTAGAAATTCTCCTAGAAACTCTTGTAGCAATTATTCTAGCATTCTTCAAGCAAATCATCTAATCATTCTTCTGCAAATCCTTTTGGTAATTCTTCTAGTATTCCAATAGTAATTACTATTAAAATTCTTTTGGTAATCCTTCTAGGAGATCTTCTAGCAATTCTTCTGGTAATTTTTACGGTAACATTTCAGGCATTCCTAAATCAATTCTCATAGCATTGTTCTAGCAATTCTTTTAGTAATTCTGCTGGTAAATCTTCCGGTAAATCTTTTAGTATTCCTCTGGTAATTCATCTTTTAATTCTTACGGTAGTTTTTCAGGTATTCCACTAGTAATACTTAGAATAAATCTTCAAGTAATCCTCTGGTAATACTTCTGTCAAATCTTCTAGTATTTGTCTAGCAATTCCTCTAGTAATTCCTCTACCAATTATTTCAGCAATTCTTCTGGAGATTCTTCTGGCGATTCTTCTGGTGATTCTTCTGGTAATTCTTCTGGTAATTCATCTGGTAATTCATCTGGTAATTGTTTTGGTACTTTCTCCAGAAATTCCTCTAGTAATTGTCCTGGGAATTCTTGTGGTAATTCTTCAGGTATTCCTCTAGAACTTCAATAATGTGCTTGTAATTCTTCTGGCAATTTTTTGGTAATTCTTCTGGCAATTTTTCAGGTGTCACTCTAGCAGTTCCACTAGATATTCTCTTGGTAATTCTTCTGGTAATTCTATTTGTAATTTTTCTATCAATTCTTCTAGCAATTGTTCTGGTAAATCTTTTCAAAATGTTATGAAACCTTTTAGCAATACTTCTGGTAATTTATTTTGTAATTCTTCTACCAATTCTTCTGCTAATTGTTTTGTTAAATCCTTTACAAAGTCTTCTAGTAAATCTTGTGGTAATTCTTCAGGTATTCCTCTAGTACTTTATCTGGTAATTCTTCTGGTAATTCTTCTAACAATGCATCTGGTAATTATTCTGATATTTCTCTAGTAATTCCTCTGGTAATTCTTCCGTATTCCTCTGGTAATTCTTCCAGCAATTCTTCTAGCATTTCTTCTGGTAATTCTTCAGGTATTTCTGACCAATTCTTTCGGTGATACTTCTGGTAATTCTTCTGGAAATTCTTCCGGTAATTCTTTTGGTATTCCTGTAGAAATCCATCTAGTAATTCTTCTGGTAATTATTCTCGTATTTCACTAGTAGTTCCTCTAGTATTCCTCTGGTATTTCTCTAGTAATTCCTCTAGTAATTCCTCTAGTAATTCTTCAGGTCTTCTACTAGTAATTCCTCCAGCAAGTATTCTAGCAAATCTTCTGGTAATACTTTTGGTGATTTTGTTGATAATTCTTCTGGTATTTCTGAAGTAAATCCTTTACTAATTTTGCTGGTAATTCTTTTGATAATGCTTCTACCAATTCCTTAAGCAATTCTTCTGATAATTCTATTGGTATTCCTGAAGAAAGTCATCTGGTAATTCTTCTGGTATGACTCCAATAATTACTCTAGTAATTATTCTGCTATTTCTCTAGTAATTCCTCTTGTAATTCTTCTGGTAATTCTGATGGTAATTATTCTAGTAATTCTTCTGGTAATTCTGATGGTAATTATTCTAGTAATACTTTTGGTAATTCATCTACCAATTATTCTAGCAATTCTTCTGGTATTTTTTTTGTTAATTCTGCCTACTCATCCACCAATTCTTCTGGTAATTCTTCTGGCAATTCCTTAGGTAATTCTTCTGGTAATTCTTCCGGTAAATCATTTGGCATTCCTGAAGAAATCCATCTAGTAATTCTCTTCGTAATTATTCTTTTATTTCGCTAGTAGTTCTTGTGGTAATTGTTCTGGTAATTGTTCTGGTAATTGTTCTGGTAATTCTTCTGGTAATTCTTCTGGTAATTCTTCTGGTAATTCTTCTGGTAATTCTTCTGATAGATCTCTATTAATTCCTCTAGTAATTATTCTGGTAATTCTTCTGGTTATCCTTCTGATATTTGTCTAGTAATTCCTCTGGTAATTCCTTCAGTAATTCTTCTGGTAATTTTGTGAGTAATTCTTCTGGTATTTTTCTAGTGAATCCTCTAGTAATTCTTCTGGTAATTCTGTTGGTAATCCTTCTGGTATTTCTGTAGTGACTCCTCTAGTATTTCTGCTGGTAATTCTTCTACTAATTCGTCTAGCAATTCTTCTGGAATTTTTGTTTGTTAATTCTACTAACTTATCTACTAATTCTTCTGGTAATTCTTCTGGCAATTCTTTTGGTAATTCTTCTGAAAATTCTTCTGGTAATTCATTTGGCATTTCTGTAGAAATTCATCTAGTAATTCTCCTGGTAATTATTCTGGTATTTCTCTAGTAGTTCCTGTGGTAATTTTTCTGGTAATTCTTCTGATTTTTATCTAGTTATTCTTTTAGTAATTCTTCTGGTAATTCTTCTGGTAATTCTTCTGGTAATTCTTCTGGTAATTCTTCTGGTCGTTTTTCTGGCCATTCTCTAATCATTCTTCTGGTAATTCCCTTACTAATTCTTCTACCAATTCTTCTGCTAATTCTCTTGGTAATTTTTTTACCAATTTTTCTAGCAATTTTTCTGGTATTTCTTTTGTTAATTCTACCAACTCATCTACCAATTCTTCTGGCACTTTTTTTGATAATTCTTCTGATAATTCTTCCGGTAATTTATTTGGTATTCCTGTAGAAAATCATCTGGTAATTCTCCTGGTAATTATTCTGGTATTTCTCTAGTAGTTCCTGTGGTAATTTTCCTGGTAATTCTTCAGGTATGTCTCTAGTAATTCCTCTAGTAATTTTTCTAGTAATTCTTCCGGTAATTCTGTTAGTAATCCTTCGGGTATTTCTCTAGTTAATCTTCTAGTAATTCTGCTGGTAATTCTGTTGGTAATTCTGTTGGTAATTCTGTTGGTAATTCTGTTGGTAATTCTTCTTCCAATTCTTCTAGCAATTCTTTCGGTAAGTCTTTTAGTATTTCTTCTACTAATTCATCTGCTAATTCTTTTGGTAATTCTTCTACCAATTTTCCTAGCAATTCTTCTCGTATTTTTTTTGTTAACTCTACCAACTCTTCTATCAATTCTTCCGTTAATTCTTCTGATAATTTTTCCGGTAATTTCTAAGTCATTTATCTAGTAATTTTTCAGTCAATTCTTTTGGCAATTCTTCTATAAATACATTTAGTGAATAAATTAATCCCCTTCTTTAAATAAACAAAGAAAGACTGAGCAGTTTTCAAGAAAATTATTTTAGACAACACCTAGCACATAAAATTCCCAGTCGCTATTACTTTAATTCTGAATTGATACCATAAAGTGAATGAGGTAACATTTTCACGTGTAGAGGATGTATCCTGCGCCATTACAAGGATCCCGGAGATCGTCTCTTCCCGTGTACTACATAAGATAATAGCGCTGCGTCCAATAAGTTGGCACATGCCTCTTTGCATAACATTTTCATACGGGAGATATACGAGAAATTCAATAGCTACTTATATTCCAAGAGATTCCCATATTCCTAAACATTGAACTCCCATGCGCCTTGAACTTTGTCAAACTCGGATGAGTCAGCGATTTTGAAAAAGTCGACACACTCGGAAGACACGTCTCACGTCTATCCTTGAAAACTGACGTTCGACACATTCTCCAAGATTACGAGAAGAAGAAGTCATTAACGATATTTCCGTATGTTTAATCGGGATTGATTTATACGACTTCAAAAACAGAAACTTCTTATCTTATTTGCAAGTTCGTGAACCACGTGTATAAATAATTCAGGTTTGAAGGATTTTCTGCAATCAAGTGGATTTTTTTCGCATTCACTTTACATAACTTAAAAGCAATCTTAGTCATTGTAGTACAAATACAATTGAGTTGAATTTTATAAATACCTTTGAGGTATTTATAATAAACTTTTAATTCTTCTTCATCATCTTCTTCATCTTCTTCTTCATCTTCTTCATCTTCTTCTTCTTCTTCTTCTTCTTCTTCTTCTTCTTCTTCTTCATCTTCTTCTTCTTCTTCTTCTTCTTCTTCTTCTTTTTCAATAGGTGGCCATTCATAAACCTTTAAGGCACATGGAAAATCGATCGAATCTTTGACCTACGGTTTTTAAAATAACTTTATTAAGACCTAAAGATGACCATTAAGGATCGATGGTAATAAAATACTAATTTTATTACCGTCAGAAGCGATTATCGTTAAAAATTGTGCTGACCTCTGACAGGGAGTTACACGAGGATTCGGATACTAGTGATGGACGGGACGTGATCGAGTCTCTTACATGATAATATAGAGCTTCTAAATGCGCTAACATCAAGTATTCTTGGTTGCTCGCGGACTCTCGATGTTTCTGGACGCGCATTTTTCACGAGATCCAATTTAGAGAAGGATGAGGAGGATGAGGTGGTCTGCAAGTGAGCGTCAGGAATTCTTACAGGCCCCCGTCATTACCGTCGAATCCCGTGGAGGGTTAACATGCATCAATTATTTGGAAGATCAGACTCCATGGCAAAACCAGTCTTACAGAGAACCAATTGCGCCGTACATCACATTTTCGATTTAGCTTCGTTTTGTTCCTTCACCCTATCCAAATATTAATTCACTAAATATTTACTCAGGATGTGTCCCACTGGGCAAAGATTTACGCTGCGGATTAAGCAGCGGGATGCTCGGCCAAAAATCTTTGAATTACGCTAAAGAGTGATCCATCCTCAGGAGCGTCTTGCTCCTTTAAATAATAATAATTTTTAAAATATGATCCTCGAAAATATTTAACTTTAAAGCGCTTTTTTGACTCGTCATTTTTTTGGCTTTCGTAATCGGGACCAATTATTTTTGGAATAAGCAATATTATTAAATTTATAATGTCAAGAATGGTGTGTAACTGTTTGTTTCCAAACCTCGACGAAAAGTATTAACGATAATGTTGGGTCGGTACTCTCCTATCTCTTGTATCATAATAAGTAAAACCGTAAATTACGTAATAGACTTTGGGGTGGGGGGTTGAAAATACGTTAAGATAATTAATAATTCTTCAAAATATTTTAAAATATTTCAAAATATTTCAAAATACTTCAAAACACTTCAGAATACTTCAAAGTACTTCAAAATACTTCAAAACACTTCAAAACACTTCAAAATACTTCAAAATATTTGGATATATTTCAAATTAATTTAAAATAATTAAAAAGACTTAAAAATATTTAAAGATAATTAATAATTTTTCAAAATATTTCAAAATATTTCAAAATACTTTAAAATACTTCAAAGTACTTCAAAATACTTCAAAACACTTCAAAATACTTAAAAATACTTAAAAATACTTCTAAATATTTAAAAACATTTAAAAAATACTACAAAATATTTAATAATACTTAAAACACTTTAAAATACCTCAAAATCCTTCATATTACTCTAAAATAATTCAAAATATTATAAATGCTTAAAAATACTAAAAAATATTTAATACTTAATCCCGTTGAGAATTCAATAAATATTTAAATATCCAATATTAAATATATTTAAAAATTCTTTCAAATATGTCAAAATACTTCAAAACACTTCAAAATATTTAAAAATACTTCTAGATATTTAAAAACACTTAAAAATTGTACAAAATATTTAATAGGACTTAAAATTACTTTTTATAGCCTTAAAATACTTTAAAGACTTCAAAATATTTTAAAATACATCAAAATATTTCAAAATCTTTCAGAAAACTTAATATTACTTATAAATTTGAGCAAATACTTCCCAATACTTCAAAATATTTATAAATACTATATAATATGTATATATGCTTAAAATTGATTGTATATACTTTCAATTACTAAAAAATATTTTAAAATATTTAAAATTATTTGAAATTACTTTGAAATTTTTCCAAATACTTTGCAATATTTCAAAATATTTAAATATACTAAAAATTACTTAAAAATACATCATAATCCTTTATATTACTCTAAAATACTTAAAAATATTTTAAATACTTAAAAATACTATACAAAATATTTATAAATATTTAGTCCCATTGATTCAATTCATATTCAAATATTCAATATTAGATAAACTTGAAATTAATTTAAAATACTTTAAAAGACTCAAAAATATTTAATGCTACTTAAAAAATCTTTAAAATAATTCAAAATATTTAGAACTACCTAAAAATACTTCAAACGGCTTTAAAATATTTTAAAATACGGCTAAACATTTAAAAAAACTTAAAAATACTACAAAATATTTAATAATAGTTAAAATTACTTTAAAACACTTTAATATACCTCAAAGTCCGTTATAATACCATAAATTACTTTAAAATACTTCAAAATCTTTCAAAATCTTTCAAAAATCTTTCAAAAAACTTCATATTACTTAAAAATTTGTGCAAATACTTCCCAATACTTCAAAATATTTAGAAATACTACATAATATTTATATATATATTTAAAATTACATTTAAAATTACTTTGAAATTTTTCAAAATACTTCGCAATACTTCAAAATATTTAAATATACTTAAAATTGCTTTAAAATATAATAATAATAATTAATAATTGCTCCTAATCCTATATATTACTCTAAAATACTTAAAAATATTTTAAATACTTAAAAATACTATACAAAATATTTATAAATATTTAGTCCTGTTGATTCAATAAATATTCAAATATTCAATATTAGATATACTTGAAATTCATTTAAAATACTTTAAAAGTCTTAAGAATTCTTTAAAATAATTCAAAATACCAGAAACTACCTAAAAATACTTCTAATGACTTCAAAATACTTAAAAATACTTCTAAATGTTTAAATAAAACTTATAAATACTACAAAATATTTAATAATACTTAAAATTACTTTAAAATACTTTAATATGCCTTAAAATCCTTTACATTACCTTTAAATACTTTAAAATACTTCAAACTATTTCAAAATCTTTTAAAAAACTTAACATTACTTAAAAGTTTGTGCAAATACTTCCCAATACTTCAAAATATTTAGTAATTCTACAAAATATTTAGATATACTTAAAATTACTTTAAAATTCTTCCAAATTCTTCCCAATACTTTAAAATATTTAAATATTCTTAAAATTACTTTAAAATACCTCAAACTCCTATATATTGCCTATTTTAAAATACTAAGAAAGACTTAAAAATAGAGTTCAAAGTATTAAAAAATATTAGTACTTAAGTATTAAGTAATGTATAAAATGTTTTTAAAATTGAACGCTTTTTTAGAACAGTTTACAAGTACTTAAATTATTTCAGTGTTTTAGAATATTTAAAAATACTTCAAAATATTTTAAATACTTCAAAATGCTTGAAATGGTTTCAAAATTAAAAATAATTACCTTGAGTAATTTCAATTCCATAGAAAATTATTTTTGTAATAAGTCCAAGAGCTTTAGAAAATTTTAATTATTTTAAAACTAATTTAAATGCTCGCAAATTTCTAATCTTTCTCACGCAAATCATGTAAAACTCATGGAATTTTATGAAAACAAATTTGTAGAAATCCTGTTAATGAACTCGATTCTAGACAATTCGGTTGGTACATTTTGCTCTTAAATTACTATAAATATATAAATTCTTAAATTGTGAAAGTTTTATCTTTAAATGTTTATCGATTTCAAAATAAATAGTAAGAGTATTTTTTTTAATCTAAAACAAATTTAGAGGGTCAAATCATAACGTTTTCTTATTTTAAAATTTTGTGGACTACCCTGATATGTACTTAATGAAAATTTTTGTTTAATATTACGTAACAATTAAGGGGGTGGTAAAATGAATTTTGTTACGACTTGTTACATAGGTTTTCCAACCTTAAATAATTTTTTATTTTTAATTGTTAACTTTTGGCAACTCAGAGCCTTTTTTTCTTCTCTTATTTCTTTTCCAGTCCCCTTCACATCTTTGTTCCTTACATCGGACCATACTTGCTCCACCTTTGTAGTTTGCACGTTATTTCATAACCTCTTCTTTCCTTTGTTTGCTTTTTCGTTTTTGTTTCTGGGTCGCTTTTTATCTCGGGACAAAAAGTAATCTTCGTAGGTGGAGAAGCGGAAGGAGATTAAAGAAAATAACATCATTGAAGCGTCTTCACCTTGGCAATGAGAAGTCGACTTTATTCTTCGGAGTCTCTTGAATATTCGTGCAAAGGAGTGCGTCATCTTCTGGCGTAAAAGGATTCCGATGAGTTATTCAAAACTCGGCAGGTGTTGGACCAGCAGAATCTTGATCTTCAGATTCGTATCGCTTATA
This sequence comes from Ganaspis sp. Gsp50, assembly GCA_011057455.1. NCBI lineage: Eukaryota > Metazoa > Arthropoda > Insecta > Hymenoptera > Figitidae > Ganaspis > Ganaspis sp. Gsp50. The sequence continues at coordinate 1,081 of WNHD01005004.1, read as the reverse complement.
AATTTCGTCAATTCACTTGTGCCAAAACTTGTTGCCAATGTTGGACTACAAACTTTTGATCAAGTTCTTGATAATAAATTCGATTGCGTTAATTGAGTGCCTTCATACTCTAAATATGAATCAGCGATAAGTGAGTCTCTTTTTCAAATCATCGCATACGCTGAGAATCAGCGGATTTTTAGGTTATGTTTCACTGAAGCATCAGCGTTTACGTGCTGATTTGAATAAGTGACTCACTTATCGCTGAGAACCAGCGGAATTCCGTTGATACAGATTTAGAGAGTAAAATTTTTGACGATATTGTTCTATTGTTCTTGTAAAAGTTTTACCACGCACAATTTTTCGACTCTTAGTAATTTAAAAGCTGAATATTTAATTCGAATTTAAAATAAACACAAGATTAGAAGTCACACTTCAGGATGCTGCCCTATTGAAAATATCGACGTCATAAACTACGTTGTAAATTATATCAAAAACCATGTAAAACCTTATGTAGTAAACTAAGTCGTATTTGACATCGTAAAATATGTCTCATATTTTGCATAACCTACTATACGTCATTTATATTAATTTCTTTTAATTGTATTCATATTTGTCATAAAATTCTACTAACTTATAAATTATTATAAGAAATTAAGAGAAACAAATGGAAATGTGCATTTGTTGACTTCGATTTGACGAAGTATCAAAATTCTGAAAAAGATGTTTTTGATGCAGCTTTTGGTGAAACAATTTTATTGATTCAAAGGTTAAAATAATCATAAACAACTCCATTTTCATATTATACAACACAAACCTCAATACACTTATTATATTCGGTGATTTTTAATAATTTTTGTTCCTCGAAAATGACACGACGTGGATACAAGCAGTCGAGAGTTACTGATATGTGCGCATGCGTTTATGAGTCTCTAGGTCTCTATCATATGATTAAACGCATGCGCACATATCACTAACTCTCGACTGCTTGTATCTACGTCGTGTCATTTTCAAGAAACAAATATTATTAAAAATCACCGAATATAATAAGTGTATTGAGGTTTGTGTTGTATAATATGAAAATGGAGTTGTTTATGATTAT
>WNHD01005003.1:0-10630 GCA_011057455.1 Ganaspis sp. Gsp50 | reverse complement strand
AATAATGCAGGATAAACTCATGAAAGTTCAGTATAAAGAATTGAACTTTCATGAGTTTATCCTGCATTATTCACCACTTTTTACAGAACTCTGTTCAGTGGATGTCTATATCCGCTGCTCCACAACAGTTCTGTGAAATTTAAGGAAATAAGTTTTTCAGTGTAGAACCTGTCATATCCAAACTATATATGGGTGATGTTCGGATATGATGGGTGGCCAATCAGAAACGTCATATTTTTGTCCAATTTGTTTCATTTGTTAATTTTTAAGTCATAAACCAATCACAGAATACTTGTTCGGATATGATGGTTTCGGATATGATAGGTTCCACTGTATACTTGAATTTTCAACCAGGTTAATAAAGGCGCGTATAACATTCTTTTTGTTAGATAATCTATACAGATTGTATTTTGTCAGGGTGATCCGATGTTGATTATGAGACAACATAGACCACGGATATCGGTGAGTCACCCACAAGATGGAACTTACCAGGACTATACGTTTCAGTCGCTTGCTCGGCTGAAGTGTACAGCTCTTGAAGTCTACACTGAGATGCATAAAAGCCCCCAGTTGCTTTTAAAATCCAAAAACGTATTTCTCTTTGTATTTTATTTCGTAGCAATTCAAGCATTAAAATTAATAACAAAGACATAAAGAGTTTTCGACTGATTACAAGACAATAAACCTCAAAATTAATTTCTAGGACATCATACATGTAGATATTTGTTTCAATAGTTTTTGCTTCGTCACCTTCTTTGGGATAACATAAAATAAAGAAAACTATAGAGAAGGGCACGTTTTTTCGTTTTTGAAAGTAATCAGGGAGGGGGCATTTATACTTCTCTTTGTCAGTTCACACTCGCGTCCAAGTGTCACATACCATTTTAGAACTATAGGTTTTTACACATGCTCTTATAGCAGCACAATGCACAATTGCACATGTAAATATATATTTAGTAATCCATGACAATGACATGCTCATTACAAAATTAACAACATGTACTTAACAATAATATATCATTGTTTAAGAAATCCGAAATTTCCAATAAATTCAATTTCAGAGTTAAATAAATTTTAGCGTTTTATTGATACAAATTAATATTATAGGTCATTTTATTCTCTTTTTTTTTAGGATTAAAATTATTATGCCTTCACTGACAATAAGAGAAAAGATTTCTTGATTCAAAATTCATTGGATCAATTTGATCCCCACGGATCACTGGGTTTGATTGATTCTTAAAAGTGGGCACATGTTTCTTTGGAAAAAATTTTCTGCATTAAAGAATGAATATTACTAAAAGTAAATACATATTACTAAAATACATATTACATAAATACATATTACTAAAAGTTTATCGATAAAATGTCACTGTTCAATTATATATTGCATTAAAAAATGCACTTAAATTCATGAAGTTTCATCACTTTATCATTAAAAATGTCACTTCTAATCATGAAGTTTCATCACTTTATCATTAAAAATTTCACTTCTAATCATAAAGTTTCATTACTTCATCATCACTTTGAAAATTATTATTTTTCTATAATCTTTTAAAAAAATGTTCCTACAACACATGCTGAAAAAATATAATTATTTCAACGTTTGGGGACGGATTAGTAGCAAAATCATGAAATCCTTTGTAATAAGTTAAAATAGAACTGTACAGTAAATTTAAAACCATAACTGTGTAATTAATATCCGTGTACTTGAAGGTAATCGTATTTTAAACCAATCTTAGCTTATTGCCAGGGGCCCTTACTGACTGGTTGGTTCTTACCTCAAGTCTCTTTTAACACCTTTTGCAACCAGGTATTAAAAATATAATGTCACAAAACCGTTATTTATGTTCTTATTTATTTACTATACTTTGTATGTAATTATTAAATCATTAACTTTATTGATGTTAAGAAACGTTAATCATTGGAAAGTTCACCCTGAAGAGAAAAAACTTTGAGTTCAAAGCACTGAAATAAAGAGCTATCAAATCATGAAATTAAAATATATGAGGAGAATGTTTTAGTTTCTCCTCTCACTTGATAGACGAAGAAAGATTTGCAAAATTCCTCCATAAATGCAATCCGAGTATTCAGTGGGAGGACCGGTCTCTTGGTTAGGCGTTTCAAATAAAATGATTCTTTTCATCTAAAATATATATATTCAGGAATATTGAAATCCATGTTTGTATAACCGTGTGGAACTGAATATTTAGTTCTGCACGATAATATACTTAAGGATATTAATCATCATCTGAATCTAAATTAGCAGACTATTAGTAAAATCGTGAAAAAAAATATAATTAAGGATATTAATCACCATCTGAATCTAAATTAGCAGACTAACTATTAGTAAAATCGTGAAAAAGTTGTCTCTTTTTCAATTAGTGAGTAATAACTAATTATTAGTAGAAATTGTTAACGAATTAGTAATTTAATTACATAGATATATTTACTGAATAGTAGTAATACAAGGACTAATGTATTTAGTAGAAATATAAATATGTGACGCTCCAGGAGAAAAGGGACCTTACGCGCTTTTCCATACGGTCGCTATTACAATGTTATGCAGCTGCAAAAGCGACCTTATAGAAAAACGCGTAAGTTCCCTTTTCTCGTGGAGCGTCACATATGTTCGAGTAATTTAAGATAACCTAATGATATTAATTAATGAATAAGTAATTTTATACTAAACTATTAGTAGCAGATTTTTATATTTTAGTTAACAAAGAGTATTAACGGGGTTATAACAATCACATCCACACGGAATGAGTAAGTCATTTATAATTTACTTGACTGTTGAACACTTTGAGACGGAACATCGACTTCCACCATTTTTCGCCTTTTCCTTCGACAGTTGTCGACTCTCTCCTTGCCTGTTGCCAACAATCCACATTTTACTAATAAATGGTTAATTTTTTTTTAAGATTTTTACCAGACAGTATTGTTAAAACTATTGATTCAATACACTCTAAATTTCTTGGAGTGAGGAATCGAGAGATTTTATCACTCGGTTCAAGAGTGAAAAGTCCACTCTAAAAGAGTGACCCAATTTTCACTCAGTAGTGAAAAAAAAATTCAAAAAATTTATTTGATGAATTTTATTTATTTAATTTAAATTTATTTTATCATTTAAAATGATACAGGGCAGACCGAAGAAGAAAATAATAAAAATAACATTTAAACCAATCAAAAACCACATATTGCGTTTCATTTTCATCTTTTTCCATTTTTCAAATCCTGTCGAGGTATCTTTCAATAATCATTTTCTATTACTTCTTTCAGCATCCGATTCAATTGAATTTATAATCAGCAAATCCTTTGATTTACTATCCCAGACAGCCCGAACGTGATTATTTTATATAAACAATTGTTTTTGTTCTTTGTCCTTTTCTTCTTAATTCTCTCACCTTCATTTTTAAGACAAGTTCAAAGACCACGTACGAGCTGCGAAACGTGAGTCAATGTTTTTCGATGTGAATGGTCACCAAAATAGATTCTCGTGTTGGTTCGCCAAACGTATGTGCACAGGCGCCACACTTTTCAAAATAAATCGCACGTGCGTGTGAACTTTTCTTTCCATTTTTAACCAACTCGTATGAGCAAGTATGTTCAATGCATCCTCCACCCACGATATTAGCTGCTTGCTCTTTAAATAGTATCAAAAGAACAATAACATGCTAAGTCACGTTTATAATAAATCAGCAAGATAATAACCCAACATTCTAAAATAGTTTTTTTAGTTGGAAACAAGGCTTCTATTCTAAAATGAACATTTAAAAATGGTTTTAGGGAGATATAAATAAGAAGTTAGAGAAAAAGATAATTGAGGGTACGCGTGCAATAACTGCCTCTACGCGTGAACCACTATCCTCTCCTTGAGCCAGACTCTGACTGCGCAAGAAATTTGCATGTGAGGCAGTTATTTGGAACCAAATTAGAGGGCGGAATGATAAAAATTCGAAAATGACATTTTTAACTACCACTCTAATATGTGTGTAAATATTCAAATGCACCTTGGAGAGAACCTCTGGTGTATTTTTAGTCCAGGACTCGGAAAAGTCACTTTTTCCTCTTATTTTTTTGTGCAAGCCCAAATGACATAATCTCTGATCGTCAAATTCTGATTTTCCGTTCTAAATTCCGCATCCTCGTCCTCAATTGATTATGACCGCCACATATTATTTAAATAATTCTTTTGTCGCCACACTGACAAAAGAATATACAATAAATAATAAAAAACAGAATTTATAAAATAAAATGACAAATCACACGAATTTTTCTACGAACCTCTGGATTGTCGGCGACACTCAAAGATATAGCGATCAGACAATCATCGCCGGACAAACGATATTGAGAACGATTAGGTACGGAAGGATTTTTATTAAACTCGGAAAATGACCCCTCTACCCGCCAATCCCCACGCCCCTTATACATTTTGGCGCTGAGGTAATGAAGAGACACGTCATATTTAAAATCGAATGTACAAATCTTCGTCTATCAAGAAAATAATCCCTTCAATGTATTGCAACGATTTTATAACAACCGAAATTTTAAAATGAATTAAAATTTCGGAAAAGCAAATCAATGAATAAACTACTTAAATAGGCAAAAATTTAAAAAAGACGACAAATTTCACAAAGAAGATCACTAAATAAATAAAGTAAACAAAATGTCGGTTAAAAATTGTATTCTTCTCAAAATAAATAATAAAACAATCGCATCCAAAATCGTAATATGAGTGAGCAGTAATAACAAAATAAAAAAAATTAATTCGGCGAAAGTACATGATTATAAACAAATAAAAATTTGATAACATTCAAAATGAGCAAATGGATCAAAAATCAGTAAAATTTCAAAAAAAAAATACGGAGTACAAATAAATATACAAATAAATATACACAAATAAAGGAAAATTTCAAAAGATTGATTAACTTATATCATTCAGTCGGATGTTACGTCACAGCGTTACAATTCGCTGTGACTATTTTATTTTGTTACAATTATTAACCCTTAACGAGTTATTTATATTATTTATCCCCCGAGCGGCAAGAAGATAAATAAATGGGAACTTGTCAAATTTGAAGAGATTGAAACTCACCTTATTTCCTTTTCTTTATATAATTATTAAGTTAAACTGTCTAAGAAAATAATTATTGGTAATGAGCGAACAAAAGAATAATGTTAAATTGAATTTATTTTACTTAGGGAGAAAGGATATGCACATGCAACTAAGAATAATAAGTGTAGATGTAATTGTAAAATGTTTCTTTATTAATGGTAACTTACTAAATTCCTGGATATACCTTACAACGGTTGGTGAACTAATAAATGAAATTATTGTTAATATTTAACTTAAAATTTGCAAAGAGAGTTCCTATATTATTCCAACGGATGGAGTCAAATTAAACTGTTAACTGGAAAAATAGTCTTGAATTCCAATAAGTCGTTCCTCTCGTAGTGTGAAATTAACAGGACTTTACAATTTCCAAAAAACTTGAATTTAACTGGAAAGCTAAGAAGTAACTAACTGCAATTTTTGCTTAGAGGACTCTCGAGGCTCACAGGACACTTTACCCCACTCAAAATTTTAGAATTTTGGGACGGAACAAAATTAAGGAAATGGATTGGGATTTGTGAAATCTTAAGTAGGAGAAGGAAAAATCTAAATGTTTGAATCTTAATGATCCTGATTATAACCATTGTTCGGGTGGAGGGTCCTTTTCAAATACAAAACAAAACATTAATTATGAATCGGCAAATTTAATCAAGCAGATTTTAACAAATAATCTAAAGACAAGACTCTTCGACAAAAAAAACAGCCAGTAGTCGGTATGGAATCAGTTCAATAATCGAACCAACATTGGTAAAATAATATGGAGGATGATAAGAAAAGTATAAAAAATGTTGACTCGAACAATGAATAAATAAATAAATCGAAAAACTTATCCACTCTGGAAAAACGGGGTGGCCAAATAATAATCAGATGAACGATGACGGAGAAACGGGAAGTCCAAATCCAAATTTCTATCGGAAAATCTCGTCGGATCTCGGACGTATATTGTTGCAAAAGAAAAAACAACCCCTGTCCTGAAGTTTATTCTGATTGTCGTTAAGATGTGGGAAATCGCCACAAAATGTATATTGACCAGCTCCAAAGCAAGACTTCCGGTCCACGTTTTTTTTTCTCAACCCCTCGAATTATCCACATTTTCTCAAATTTTGAAAATCCGTTCAATTTGAAAATTTAACCACAGCAAAAAAGCACCACACTTTAAAAAAATAAAAAAGAAAATGCAAAATAAATTGAATGCTCTAAAATTCAAAACTAAAATCTCTAGGTTTCAAATAAATACCTCTCGTGCTGTCGGCGACACGTTGAAAATGTGGTTTATAAAGAAAACCGGTCCACACCGTTTCGTAATTGAGCAGAATAAGACCGAGCCCTTTACGTGACACTACTTTTATTAATTTGCCCTTTCTTCTTCCAGTACGTGAAATTTTCACTCTTCTCCATCGAATTCCTTCGTCTCCGATCCCCGAAAATCCGCCAACATGGAATCAGCCGACGATTCTCGACATTTCCGCAAACTACTCATTGACCGATAAGACCATCTAAATTAAAATCAGAAGTTTAAACTCTTCAAATTCTCTCAGTATAGAGAATAAATGAACGATTAAAATCTTTTAAGTTACTGCAGCAGTACAATTATTTCATTTCAGCTCATTAGAACAAAATGTTCAAATCAAATTACTATAGAAAATTGCTAGCTAATTTTATGATCAGATTCTGAAATATTTCTTTGTTTTAGACTGCCGTCACCCTATAACAAGCAATCCACTGCCGTTGCTGCTGGAAATACACCGGGGGGCACAAGCATCCCCCTACCAGCAACTGTCGCAGCAACAAGAAGATGCCCTCCGGACAAAGTCAGACCAGCACCATCCCTTGGACATCAAACGCAGTTGGGTATGTATTTTATTCTTCATCAAAATACAAAGTCTTTAAATCTATTTACGGTATAGTTCAATTAATGGCTCTGTTGGATGTGCAAATTGATGGTTCCTTTTTTCCACGACTGATCTGAATGATTTCTGAGTGTTGTAAAGCTATATTTCAGCATTTTTGTGTCTTCTAAGGGGTCGTCCATAAACTACGTAGCCCATTTTTTTGGAAATTTAAACCCTCCCCTCCCCTCATGTAGCACACTGTTCCATACATTAGCGCCATTTTTTCCTCTTAGCGTAGCAAATATCTTGACCCCCCCCCCTTCCCCTTGACAAGCTACGTAGTTAATGGACGACCCCTAAGTAAATTCAGTACTAAGGTAATGGAACCAATAGCCGATCAACATTTTGAAAAATTAAAGTTAGGTTTTTAATAAAATTCAGTAAATTGCAAATAAACCATTCATTTTGAATTCGGTTTTTTTATTTTGGTTCCTCCATGTATATCCTTTTTGGGCTTTTACATATCTAATACCCCCCCCCCCAATTCTTCTCCATAAGTCCCAATCCATAACTTGCGTCCGTAGCCAACTTTCAATTAAAATTACTCGTATTCACCTGACCCTTTCTAACCAGAGTTAAGGGAAACTACAGAAAACCTTAACTGAGTAAAGCCGATTTATTTCGATCATTTAGAATTGATTTAGGGTTATATTATTATTAAAGTGTAACTAAAAGTGCAATAATTCAGTCTCAAAATATTCGGAAATATTAATATGTATGTCGAAAAAAGTGCTTGTGTACTTTAAAAGGATTAAGTGGTTTTAGTGTGTGAAGGGTTAAAATGCATGTCAAATTGTCAAAACAGATGATTTTCAGCAACAATGCAACTAACTCTCTCAATAATTAAGATAAATAAGAGTTTTGTTAGACAGTGTGATGTAACAGTGTGGATTAATTGCTGTAAAATAGATTCGTGAATATAGGGAAGAGTAATAGTAAAGAAAGCATCAATTCTAAATGGTTCTGTCATCCTGTAAAATGGTTCCCTCAATCATATTTTCTTTTGTACGTTCTCCAAATATATGGTTGTTGCAACCATATATACTTTTTAACAGTTTCCTTACTTAGACAGCCATCCCCAGTTGAAAATTTCCTTACAGGAACCTGTACATGAACCTTAGTCGCAATAAAATTTAATTGTTCGACGTACATGTTCATGTGCAAGATCATGTGCAGGTTCTTGTACAATTTTTTTTATTTATTTAAATATTATAAACAAAATAACTTTTCTTACAGCGTCCCAATGCCCTTACATATTAAAACCTACTGCGCAGCACTAGCTGTCATAGAAAACTCGTGCACATTGTTTAAAGTTTTTAAAAAATAAATTAAAATATACGTTCAAGTTCTTGTGCAAGAACCTGTAAATGAACATGTACAAGAACCTGTACATAAACATCCCAGGTAAAAATAATGCGGCCGAAAAACGTGCGAAAATCCACTGGGATTCTAGTCGGAATACAGACAAAATTCTATAGAAAATCTTATAGATTTTCAACAGATGATTTGGAACGTTTTTACATACGGATTTCAGCCGAATATCGCACGAATTCCTTACGAAAAACGATCGAATTTTATTCATCTTTTTACTCTTAAGAAATATACCAAAATAAACATCAAATTCGAACTTTGAGACCCAAGAGGGATCTCATTGACATTTATTAACAATTTAAAAAGGGACTATATGGATCATATTTGATGATTTCCTATAGAATTTCGCCTGTACTCCGACCAGAATCCCAGTGGATTTTCTCAAGTTTTTCGGCCGAATTATTTTTACCTGGGATGTACGTGGCACATTTAAATTTTATTGCGACTAAGGTTCAAGTACAGGTTTATGTACAGGTTCCTGTAAAAGCTTCTTGTTTAAATTTTAAAAGTTCATGTACAAGATCTTGTACAAGATTTTGTACAAGATTTTGTACAAGATTTTGTACAGGTTCTTGTGCAGGTTCTCGTACAGGTTCTCGTACAGGTTCTCGTACAGGTTCTTATACAGGAATTTTCAACTGGGTTTTATGTGTATATAGCAACCATAGATATATGGATGGTACGTATTTTTCAATATTATATGATTGCGAGGTAACCATACAAATGGATATGTCAATCATCGCTTTTTTCCGTGTAGTGTTAAAATTATTCACTAAAATTTGAAATAAATGTTGTGCTTTGTTTATTGTCCTCTTATATAACAGTAAGCTCATATTTATAGGAAATATTTTGAATTAGTTTATATTAAATAAGTTTTTGTCCTTAAGAAAATAACTGATGTATTTTTACATTAACTATTTTTTACTATCTAACCTTTTTTGTGGTGCAAAAGAAACATTTTTCAGTTCCGTGTGACGAATCAGGAAGACTCAGAACATCGTGTTAATAAATAAGTAACATTATGAAAATTCATGGTATCCTTGGGGACTATCGTGCTAAAAGCAGGCCTCTAAGTACACATTTTCCTTGATGATGTTGAGAATGGAGTGTCCTGCTGGGATTTCCCTACAGATACAATCCATTAGACGACATTAAGAATCGCTTCCAATTTTCGGAAGGGAAGATTTGATCTGATAATATTAATAACTATATCACCCATATGTGAACACATAGACCGAGTTGGAGTAGTAGCTGAATAGACCTTTTCATCTTCAATAATTTTGTCTCCAAAAATTCTTAGTAACAAATTTTGCAGGGCATCTCCACATATGGGGTCATCCATAAAATATGTAAGACTAGGGGTTGGAGGGGAGTCTAATGAATTCTTACGACATGTGTTAATTTACAAATTTTACCATATCAAAAATCCTACATGGGAGAGGGAGGGGGTTGAAAATGTCCGAAAAACGTCTTACGTAATTTATGCACGACAGCAATGTACAATTGATGGGCTGGATTTCATAAGTAGAGCAGAATCCTGACGTGCTACGATCTTCGTTATTGTCAGTAAATGAAGGTTGAACTTTGCTCTTTGAAATAAGTCCAAACCCAAACTGTTTGCATGCACCCTTAAAGTACTTATGTCTAGGGGGGTAGAAAAAATGAACATAGGAAGTTATCTACCCACAATATAAAATATAATGAAAAGTGCAGTTTTTCTAGATAGGGTATCATGAAATGTGTAAAATCGTAATAGAAAAATCTAAAAAAATGACACAATTGGACTTGCAATCAAATTAGTTCATTTCAAAACCTACGACGTTTCGAAAATTCATATGATTTCCATCACGAAAACTCAAATTAATTTATAATTAATTAATTGTAAATAGTATATTTTTGGTTAGCTGAATTTAACAGAAGAATCATTTATTTTCAACGAGGGGTCGTTAACTCCTAATTACGCCTGTACGAAGAATATATTGTCAAAGAATATCATGGAAATATTTGAGAATACTTGGGAATACTTAGGAATATAGAAAATTCAAAATATAATAAAATTTTCGAATATATCATTGAATATGTGCTGTAAGAATAAGTTTTTAATATAAAAATAAACTATAATTTTGTGCTCCGTGGCAGATTTAGAAGAAAGTAGACAAGAAATTATCTGTCTTTGTGAAAGATGCATTAAAAATTCTTAAGCCGAAATACAGAAAATATTTTAAAAATATTTAGTTTATTAGAAAGTACTCCA
>WNHD01005002.1:0-11528 GCA_011057455.1 Ganaspis sp. Gsp50 | reverse complement strand
TTCACCACTTTTTACAGAACTCTGTTCAGTAGATGTCTATATCCGCTGCTCCGCAACAGTTCTGTAAAATTTAAGGAAATAATTTTTTCAGTGTAGGTGGTATTTTTTAAGACGTTTATTGCGTCTTTTGCGTCACTTTTGCAGTGTTGCAACAAAGTTTTGCGAATGTTCTCTTTTTTATATAAGATATAATCTGCATTGCTATGTGGCTAAAAACTAGTAAAAAAATTCTAAAGTTTTTGCAATTGAAACGATAGCAAAATTGTGATTCGCATCAAACCGATTGGCCTGATTTTTTGGCCAAGGTCCAGTTTTTCTTAGTAGTAATGGTAGTTTTTTTCAAGAAATAATGCTACAAGCCAAAAACTCGGCCAGACGTATTAATTCCCTTTTCTCCTTTCTCAAAATTCAAGGGTGTATTGCTTGTAAAGATATTTCTCTACCTAGACGACCTCTAATAACGCAACTGCTAGAATCCATTTTACCGCAGAAACACACATGTCACTATAGATAAATTATTAAATATCGTTATAATATTATTATTATTATTATTATTTACTTGATGAGTAATTAAAATTAAATTAATGCTTTTAAATGAGAAGCTTAAATTTAATTTGATGATCTTAAATAGTAATAGTATCAATGGATGAATATTAAATATTACAAACTACCAGAGTAGAAACACTTGGCTAATATGAATGGAAAATGGTATAATTAAGTTGGTTAAAGCCCTTGACTTCATTATGGTCAGAAATGGTATGAAAATATGAAATCTGGAAAGAGAACTACACAATACATTACTGCGTAAAGAATTAAAATAAATTACAAGAATTTGACCTTTATTTGAATTGTATACAATTAATTTACCACCTATTATTGAGAGAAATGGATGATACAAATTTGATGGTAAAAAGAAAATGCTACACGGTGCTGTCATGCTATTATATGGGTATACCATCAAATATGATATACAAGAGTTTTTTGTTACCCCCTACAATCTAGACTGCTGTACGTATTTTTAGCACTGCTATTTTTATTTCACGATGTTTATTTAATTTAAATATTACTTTCTTGTATTTTGTATAGATAAATATATTTTCAATAACACTAAATATAGCGCCTTTGTCGGTAAGAAGGGACTTATCTTCCGAATTAAATTTATTTTTTGTGATTCAGATAGCCTTTTTTTCTCTTGGAATTGTCAAAAAATAAAAATTAATTATTTGAACTATAGACCCGTTTGAAATGTCCAGTCACATCTAAAATGCACAGATTGTCATCGCACATAATACGCTAATTTAAAATAATGGTTCACACTTATCGACGATTTACATTTTAAAATTTTTACGGATTGAGATAGAATTATCAAACCAGAAAAAGTATAAGAGTATTTTTTTAACTTGTCAATATCTTGCGATAAAAGCTCCTTTAAAAACGTAAACTGTTTTATCAATATTTTTCAAGTGGTGCAACAAAGATATATGTATTCGGCTTTGTCATTTTCCAACAAACATAACCAATTATAATGAAAATAGCTTTAAAATATTTTTTCCATTCCAAGTATTCATTTCATGAAAATCTCTAATCAAATCTATTATTCTTTTTCAATTTTCTTTTATTTTCTTCTATTATCTTCCACTCAAGATATTAAATTCTTTTATATCATAGTTCTTAAAAAGAAATAAGTTTTTTATTGCTTATATAAAGAATGCGTTTCTCGTTTATTTCTTTGTAAGAAAGCTACCAACGAGATTGCATTATTCTTATTGAAAATAATTTTAATAAAGGTTTACTTTATATTTTCATCAGAAAGACTTGAATTGATATAAGTTAGTGATACATTTTTTACAACTCATCTTTAACATCATTTCTCACTTTTTTTTTTAGATATCTATGGATAATAAAATATGTGTTCCGACACGACACAGTGAAAGGGATTTTACGCTCACGTTGATACTTTACAGAATGGACGATCGCACAAAGAAGGCGTTGAGCTTAACATGTCTAAGCTCAAAGACTTATAACAAGACAAGTATTTGAAGAAAACAATTTTTGATCTTTGGAAATGAAAGAGTAACTCAAAACTGTTATTTGTCATACAAAAAAGTAAATTGACAAAAGCTAATTTTACAATGCATATATAGTTAACATGCCTATGTTTCAAGTATTAAAGCAAAAAGAAATAAATGAAGGACATAATGTCAGTTTTCTGAAAATGAGAGTTTAGTAAATCTCAGTGAAAAAAAAAAAATAACTGAACAATAACTAAGTAGAGATCTAGGAAGCCCCATCGTTGTCGCTAAAGCACAAAAAATAGCTATAATGAGATTTGACATGGAAGCACTTGGCATGATAGATAGCCTAGGAAGGATGAGAAAGAGAGAAAGCGGAGAAGTTGGAATAAGGGTGAGAAAGGGTGAGAACGGGTGAGAAAGAAGCGAAGGAAGTGGGAATCCCTCTAACTGGCTCTGACGGTCGCGCACGTTGTAAGGGTGACGGAATAAAGGGTGGGTGGTAAAACGAGGCAAAGAGCCTCTGTCTACGAGAGTATCATTGAGATGTGCAAAAACGTGCAATAATCTTTGTATCATACTTTAGCATGGATACTTATGCACAAGTCTAGTAGGACGTGTCAGATGTCACGTGTTTCCTTTAACATTCTGCTCATGACATTGATTTCGTTTCAAATTTCCGTTCATGGCGAGGAAATGAATCTTTGATTACAATCCAAGATTTCCATTATACTATACGACCTGAATTTCGATATTAGATTTTCAAAGTCAGATCCTTTTCAATCTAAATCTTCAGTCTCTCAACAATATTTTGAAAGATTCTTAAAACCTTATAAATGATACAAAATGTCAGAGAAAGCTCTCGGTATAATATAAGTTTGCAAAGGTAAAAGAGCATTTTAATTGACTACTTATTTATTTTAACATGCGCACTTAGGAGACAAAAATATCTAAATTCATTTTTAAATTATATAATTGAATTTTCTTTAAACTGCAACTAGTAAAGGAGACATTTTAATTTCAGCAGTAAATAAAGCCATAAAAGGAAAGACTCAACTTTGAAGTTACAACTTTTTCAATTTCAAAAACAATAAAGCTGATGATTTGATTCAAATAAATGCAAAAATGGAATTTCCTATCGCAGAGCTTTTTCATTTTATTATTCAACGCCTTTCACTTCAAACTGCTGACTGTAAATCACATATGACGAACTATAAGGATAATGAAATTCTCATCAAAATTAATCCTGCTTATTTTTATAGGTGTAATTTTAAAATCATACAAACGAAATTGAGACAACTGAAATAGATAATAATTTATCGTTTGATTGAAAATAATAAAAATTGTATTACGCTCTATAATCGAGGTTAAATTTTAGAAATTGTTAAAGACAGTAAAATACAAAATTGCGTTTAATTCTTGATAAGGAATACCCGGAAGCTGTTTGCGGTCAGCTTTTTCTCTCTCTCTCTCTCTCTCTCTCTCTCGCTCTACACATGCACACACATACACACTCACAAGCAACTATGGAACGTCGCGTATCCATGACCCAAGTCAATAATAAATCCGTTGGTACGGATGCGTGCCAAGCTGAATCATCAGGTTTATTTTGTACTTTTCGATGCCGTCAACCCACGGCGGCCCTTCTCAGTTGAAAAGTATAAAACGTATCGATAGGAAGAAAAGCAAACCTGACTTCCAAATTCCGCAAAGAATCGTCTTTCTCCGTGAGGATTCAATCTCACACAAATGAAACGTCTCATGTACTATTTTATACTCATGTTTTTTTCTTTTGGACAAGAATAGTTCTGTCTACGTCTGTCAATCTTATAAAGAAAAATGTTACTCAAATAAATTTGATTGCACTTGAAAAATCATGTTGCGTTTTTGATTAAATCTACCAAGCAAAGTTGCTTTATTCATAGATTAACATTTCTTAATTAATAGAGAGATTTGTAAAAAGCATGTATATATAAATAAAGAATTAATTTTGTAAATATATATATATATATATTAAAGATTACATTGACAATCTAAACCGGCTTATTTCTCTCTTTATCTCTTTCTCTGATCCCATTTAGTGATCTGCAGCAGGCTGTGTGCGTCAATTAGCAGCCTTGTGGAAAATGAATGTGTGACACTATTACACTTATTCACATGGAAAGGCGTGTATAAACGCTTCACTTGCATGAAAAAGAGGCAAAGACGAGGTCTTAAGAGGGTGACCCGTAATGGATTTGCCTTTGTGTATCTACAGTACACACCTTGCTGTTGAAGGGAAGAAAATGCATGTAGAAAAAAATATTAATTAGCTTACCTTGCCCTGCATAATGAGGCGAATGGTCAACGTGACCGATGGGTCATCGTTCAACACTGGCTTGTTGTTATCCATGCCGTCCATGGCTGCTTTTATGTCGAGGTCGCGGATATGATTGCAGTGGAATGAGATTTTAATGGAGTCTGTGGGAGGACAGGATTCGGAAGAGGATAAGGAGGATAAGGGAGAGGTTAGGCGTGTGATTTTGGCTAGAAAGATTTTTAGAGTAGGTGCTCCTTAAATGCTTCCAGATAGTTTCAGTCTTTGCACTGTAAATAAAAAAACATCTCAGATTACCACACTTTATTCTTTCATTTAAATGCAATTTAATTCTATGTACATTGTAACAAACATTAAAATGAAATTGAAATCGGCTCAAACGAGAGGAATATTTATTCTCTTTTTGCAATAAATCGTTTACATTTAAATCATTAAATCGATAAATACATGCGTCTATATTTCAGTGCAAGTAAACAAAGAATGTACTTTCTTTTATTTATTTATAACCTTATTTGGTTGAGTAAAATGTTTGAATTGAGCAAACCGAGTTAAAAATCCGAGTGTTTCACTGAATGTCAATTGGTAACGATTGTTGCCATTACCTTACTTAAAGATTTGAAATTGTGCATACATCGCCTCCAGACAGTTTCCACTTTTCGAGTCTGCATTAACGGTATCGTACAGAGCGCAAACTACATAGAAAGGATTGTAAAAGAATCTTTAAGTCGACATCCCGTACGCCGAATCATTAGCGAACCTGTTACAAGTCGACATTTTCTCCAGATAAATTCTCAGTGGCAGTTACAAAAGTCAAGAAACTCTGGGTAGTTTCGTAGGGACCTTGAGTTGAGATATTTTTCTTAGCAATGTCCACATAAAGTGTCGCTATAAGTTTAAAATGAAAGGAAGGCATTTTATTTTATTGCGCTTGTTCCAAAACAAACTGTCTGATATTTCAACGCAATTCCAACAATTAAACTGATATTATTTTGTTATACTTTTGTTAATTAAACAAATTTTCTAAACAGCAAATTTAACAACATTTTTGCGTGTAAAAAGTTTAACAAAGTTTAAAAATAAAAGACTTTGATAACTGGTTGATTCTTAAATGGGACAGTTTTTTCTTTTATGCTAGAATGCATACAGGGGCTCAATTTCATTGATTAATATTTAGTGTTTACTGGAGCAAATCACACATGGATCAAAGCAAACGAAGCAAAAAATGAAGTTGGAAATTTTGCATTAATATAATCTGATGATAAATTGTTTTCTGGTTAAAATTATGTATCAGCAATTATGTAGAATGCCATCTAATTGAAAATAAATAACTATTGTAAAAATAATTATAAACAAATTGAAAATATCTACATTTTTATATTTGATTTTAAAATAAATTTAGATTAACATTTAAAAAATCATTATTTTCAAACTAATTAAAACAAAATTAAAATTACAAAAAATGTGCCACTTTTAAGAGGAAAATATTTTAATAAAAATCTTGGAGTAAGGAATACACGTGGTGAATAAATAAGACTTCCCCCTTCATATCCGTCACTGAGAGGGATCTACGGATTGTCGGTTGGTCCGTTACAGAGGCAGAGAATGTTCTCTAAAGAGTATATATATGTATATGCTTATATGAAGATACAATGCACTTGCTATATGTAGAAGTATGTTGTCTGAAAATTGCTAGTAAAGAATGATTCCCATCCTGCATTTGCTCTTGCTCCAAAAGTCTAGATGGGGAGACGACCTGCCTACAAAGTGTACAAGCGTCTGATAAACATCTGGTCTATTGTACATGTACATTCATGTAAAATAACAGACAGATAAAAAAATAAAACGTACTATTTGCCAAGTTTCTTTTTCAATGACATTATGAAAAATGTCAACTTACACAAATAATTGACACACTATTGAGTGTCTTACTATTAAGAAACTTTAGAGGCTTTGTTATTATTAGTCTTTGCCTCACAACTTATGAGTATATATATAAAAAAAGCACCAGCAGCTAATGACATGCTATTTAGCAAAGTTCATATTTGTGCACAAGTTCCGTGCAAGTTGGTAATCAAATGCTCTCAACTAAAAATTTAATAAATCATGATAACCAACGATGTAATCTGCCTCCAAACTATTAAAAATCTGGTTAATTATAAAATATTTTTTTTTTCACCAAATGTGAAAAGGAAATCGCTTCATTATTTAGTACATGTTGCTGCAATCAATTAATATCTTTAAGATCAGTAGCTTTTAAACTTCATTTTACCTACACGCAAAATTAATTTTAAAACATAAATACAATATTTCTATTGTACATACATTGTTTTCTATTATTAAATTAAATTCGAAATTAGAGTTTCTCTGTTTCATTTGTTATTATAAGTCTGCAATAGAATATTTTTCTTAATTTTTTGTTTAAACAGGAAATTATAGTATGTAACATTATAAATTATATAAAACTTCCAAATAAAAGTCTCTTAACTGTGTAACTCTTAATAAATACTTTCAACATTATACAAAATTATTCTAAATGATAAACAAAATGTCATTTTGTTTATCAAATTTTTAGAGTATAATTCTTTGCTCTGCAAATGCCATTTATTTCACTTTATGCAGATAATGAAAAGGATACCAAACACTATGATAGTATAGAAACCTACGTAAAATAAATTGTGCCACATGAAACGCGAACCACAATCATATGAATGCTAATGGCGAAAATTCTTATTTCAGGCTTAAATTTTAATAAATAGAATACTTAATGCTTCTCCGATAATAGAAAATGTTTAACAGACAAAAATTTCGAAATAAACTATAATGATAATGGAATTCCTTTGACTTTCAATAGATAAAGTATTGCGAATGGAGTTGTACACAAATTATTTTACATATAACTCAAATCAAAAAGGAAAAGCCTATTAATTAATTAAAAGACAAATTCAAATAATATATATAAAGTATACCTGTAAAGATTCTTCTAAAACTTTACAATATACTTATACTGAGATGAATCTAACCTAGAAAAAAATACTTGTCAACGAGTTTATTTTAGATGGCGTCCAAATTTTTGTTGCAAAATTTCCGGTTAGTATGGTATGAACGAGCGTCAATGAGATAAGAGTAACATGTTAAAATGGGAATATAAAAGAAATTTAGAAAATCAACATTGAACGTTATTTTTTGCTAATTTAGTTGCCAAGTGGCAACTAAGTAGTTGAAAATTGTACGATCGATACCCGAGGTTAACATGCTAAGCCGGCGGCATGGAAACGAGAGTTATAGAGGCAACACCGGGCCATTAATGTCGGTCGATTGCATGAAAGTATGACATTTTTGTGGAGAATTACCTAAGAGAGTTCTTTAATCATTGGTATGATATCTGGTTTAGCTGCATGGGCACTTGATTCAGAGGATGAATGTAGAGAAAAGCACTACACTTTACACGACACAGGAAAACTGCACCACTTGACACGGTACGAATTTATTTAGTTCCTAGTCGCGACTCTGCAGCGACGTTTTTTGCTTGCCTGCTCAATGATTTCGTACGCCATCAAATGGTGGCGCCACCTGTCAAGCGCGCAATGAATTCTGGGTGCGCATGTGCACTATATAATAATTAGCGGCAACATTTAAAAATACACATATTTAAAGTTTAGTTTTAAATTACAACAAATTTACATATTACAACTTTTCTATTAAAATAAATAAAAATTCGCAAAATATTTTATAGACAGGTATTTATAGTATTATAGAAAGTATTGTTTTATAATCGAAAAATTATGTAATATTTAATTTTTGGTGACGAAAAATTACGGTGTGGGGGAGCAGGATGTAAATAGCTTTATAAAAGCGTTACGTATCTCATTTGAAACAATAAATTACAATTTTTTTTATTCATTTAGGATTTATATTTGAGTCAATTTCATCAAACATTTTCCACTTGTACAAGCACATTTTTTTAATCAACTATTCTACATTGACTCAAATATAATGATGAATTGTAATTGATTTAAAGTAGTTATTGTTCAATAAAACTGTTTAATAACATTATCCGAGCCCAATCAGGGCCGTGGCAAAATTTATAATATTTATTTATAATAATAAAAATATAATATTTATTTATTATATTATAATAATATAAGTTTGCAGATATCCTGTATACACACGTGAAGCTTTCAGATGTGTACTTGCGACTCGACAAAGTACATAGACATCCCCCGCAAGGATTCTTTCCACTCGACAAATCCTACCACGGAGGGTCGACGGAAATGAGACGGTCTGGACCGAGAAAAGATCTCAAGAACTATTTCCACTTACTGGAAACGTGGAAACAAACACGCTCAGATTTATAAACTGGAAATTACTCATTTTTCATTAACTTTCATAGAAATACAAGAGTACCTCGCTCCTACATTACCAACATAAACGAATTTACACAGATTCACTATAAGAGAAAAGTATTCGTGAAACAAAAGAATTAAAACACTATTGATTCAAGAGGATACTTCTTTTCAGTGTAGAGCTTTTATTGAAACACTACATTGTGAAACTTATATTTTTATTTGATATTATTGATTTCTAAATATTTTTAACATTTAATTTGCGCATATAGAATTTAAGTGAAACACAATTTACACCATAATAATATATCCTCTTGACTAATTGAAATAGGACCGACTCGTTCATCTAATGAATGAGTAATAGTTTTGACTAATTTTTAGCCTCTATTGACTAGAAATGAGTCAAAACGATTACTAATTCATTAAATAAACAAACGAATATGTCCTATTTCAATTAGTCACTCAAAAGTGACTAATTCAGATTTAGAAAGTGATTATTATATAATACTTGATATTGTAAGAGTATTGATGAGCACAAACATTTGATTCTTCTACAGATGTTTACTTGATCAGAATCACAACTTTTTCAAAAAGGAAAGAAAAAACGCTGACTAGCTTCAAACAATTATTATTTAATTTAATTAAAATATTTGCTCTTTGTATACCATTTGGCATACCACTGATTGCTAGTGTAATTTAAGTTGGTAAATTGCAGTCAGCATTTTATTGATTTTCCAGCGAAATTACACTGGTTGTTGACAGTTAAAAATCTTACTGAATGACTAAGTAGACGAGTTTGCATTATTTCATCAATAAAATTTGACCCGTGTAGAAATTGCCAGAAATGGCATGGATCCGGAATGAAACGGGGTCTTAAATCAGGACCTGAATATTTGTAATTCATTTTATTTAGATTTATTCAAATTTCAAGTTGAGAAATGTTTTAAAGGATGCTGACTGTTTCCCTTTGATTTCTAGCAAATATAAAGTCAAAGAAAGAATCGATAATTATATAAGGAATAGACGAATAATGATGCAAGGAGCAGTCAAGTAAATTTTAAATGACTTATTTGTCTATAGTCGGCAACAAGGTATTTTATAAAATATCTGAATTTTGTCATTTTTAAAGATTATTTAATGCATCCAAGCCTTGAGAGAAAAAATTTATATAGTACATGCACTATATACATATTCAAGTTGAATTGGACTGGTTTGAGAGAATAGAGGGAGTTAAGGGGGTTGAGGGCCCTAGCGAGGTGAAGAAGGGGTAGCTCGTTGAAGATAGAAAGAGAAGAACTAAGAGGTCAGAGAACAATGCCTCATAGATGAAAGCCCTGAGGTACCTACTTTGTTCTTCTCTGTTCTTTTTAGATACTTTCACATGAACAATTAGTCATATATAAATTGTAACGAAACAGAAGGACATTGCTTTCTATAGTACATTTTAATTGACACCTTAATCAATTGACTTTTTACCTTGCATGAAACTTATACTCTATTTTTATGAGTTTTCAGCAAACTAAATATCATTTAAGCATTTAAATAAATCATTAGCGGTTGAATTAGAATATAAATATAATAATATCACAAAAAATCAAAGTTTACTGATTTGCAGTCACTTATCACTGATTAAGTAGCCAGAAGTGTGTCACTACTGATTTCAAATCAGTGAAATTTTGCTTATTCATTTTTACAGAGAACTTAACTACACGGAAAAAAAGGAATGGTTGTGCCAACCATATATATGTATGTGTCAACCATGGATATGGATATGCCAACCGGATGTATGGTTGGGACGTATTTATCCATATAAATGGTTGCTCCAACCATACCATTTTTTTCAGTGTATAATCGAACTATAGTAGCTTAATTCTAACCATGAAATTAGCAGATTTAGAGTGTCGGTATTGAGACAATTTTAAAATTATTATAGTAATAGACCATTTGCCAAGAGAGATGATATATTTACATAGGTCGAAGAACATTTCAAACTCAGTTAACTTAATTTATTGCATTCTTATGTCATGATTTATTATCGTTAAAATGTCTCATTGGCCTATTTTAGAATTTTCTCAGTCGATTATATTAACAATCTGTATATAAGTTATTCTCAGGATTTCTGTATTTAAAAAAGTAAATGCACCATGCTGCGTAATAAAAATTTATAATTTTTAACAAAAAATATTAATGTTGGTTGTGAAAATGTTCTATTTTGTTATTTCTATTTCGTATAAATAAGAACGTATAACAGATTGTAAAACTGCACCAAGGGTATTCAATAATGAGAAGGTATAGCGACTAACTATTTTTTAAATAGGAATCAATGTTGAGTGGGCCAAAATGGGAAATGGGTTGAGGTGAAGAATTTTTTGTAAGGTTTTATTTGACTTGTAGCCTTAGGGATTTCGCAGTGCTTTGGCTTGGATAACGTCACAGAGGTGACAGTTTATCCTTCGTTGGAGCCAAGACTGCAATGGAAATCGAAATTTAGGAAAATTAAATGCCTCGGGTGTTATATGAGTAAAGTGTTAGTTTTTCAGAAAAGTCCCGCGTAAAAATTTCCTTATATAGTATTATTTTTATACGCGCTGGTTTCCAATAAAGCCTTGAATAGGTATAAATTTAGACAGGAAATATATATTATATAAAACCGACTGAGTAGCTCAGTTGAAAAATGCCTAGGGCTCTGCGGTAGCGGATCGAGGGTTCGCGCCCGTTAGCCCTGGATTTTTTCCGGCACGTGAGATACTTAGAGCAGGAGATTTGACGTTGAGGACTTGTTTGTGTGATATTTCGAGACTTGGAAATCATACATCCAAGACTCAACTGTCGATAAATCGGCTTTACTCAGTTAAG
>WNHD01005001.1:0-10632 GCA_011057455.1 Ganaspis sp. Gsp50 | reverse complement strand
TTACACAAAAAATGGTTCTATCTTTTAAGATACTGAACCGATTTTAATAAATCAAAGACAAAAGCAATCCAAAACAACTGTGTTTTAATACTGTAAAAACGGATTTGAGGAAATTTTACTATGTTTGTCGATATTTAATAATTATATCGCCTACAAACAACGCGTGAAAACAAGGTGTGGCATAAGATGAACAGCTGATATGACAGGAAATCTGAAAACGCATGCGCGTAGCATGCAGTATTTCTGCTTGTTGACACGCCTGGGTATGCGTGTTCATTTTAGGCGAAAGAATTATTAAATATCAACAAACATAGTACAATTTCCTCAAATCCTTTTTTACAGTATTAAAACACAGTTGATTTGGATTGCTTTTGTCTTTGATTTATTAAAATCGGTTCAGTATCTTAAAAGATAGAATCATTTTTTGTGTAAAGAGGTTAGTTTACAAAACTGTTGAAAAAAGGACAATTACTCAATTTTTGGTCTCCTTTTAATGAACATTTGTTAAAAAAATGTTTTCAATACATTGAAATAGACAAAAATAAAATAATTTGCATCTATATTCAAAGTTTTGATATATTGTCAAATTCTTTATTAATAAATTAGTTAAAATATAACCTAACTTTCACTTCCTTTTACCTTGAATTCCTGTCATTTTTCTAACAAAAAGATATTATTATTATAATTCCAATATGTAATTACATATTTAAAAAAAAACCTGATGGGAAACTATATAGGAAACTGTATAGTTTCCGGTCCCAAATTCCCATATCGTTTACGTTCCGGCTAAAGTGACATCTGCCTGTAAATCGGTAAAGTGAATCGCAACTGTAGGAGCATGCGTAACAGACCGTTTTACTCTGGAAAATTCAGCTCTAAAATTTTTTCTCCATTCACAAAAGCAACTTAAATGTTTTTGCTTTTAATAATGAAAATATTACTTTAATTATAACGACCAACAGAATTAAGATCCACATCCTAAACATTTGAGATTTATTAAACTGCACAACATTTTGTAAAATAACCAATTGATTCGAAGAAAATAATTTAAAAAAGTTTAGGGAGTATTGAGTTTAATTGATAAAAAGAGAAAAAGACGCAGTGATGAAAATAATTATAGTTAGAAACCCATATATGCAGAAAAAATTTAATTTATTAAATCCGATGACTTAAGAAAAAAGCAAGTTTCCTAGCTCATAACAAATTACATTTTCTGTGAAAAGCATCGATTTCTTAATACTGAAAGTACCGGTTCTAAGCGAGTCTTTTTAGAACGCAAAATTTTCCTGTTATTCAGCATAAGGTAAATTCATTAAATGAAATGACTTTATTTGTTTAGAAAATATTTAACCTTCACAATTTTCTTCTTAAAAGTTTTCTTTGATATTCTTTAAAGAATGGTAGAAAATGTATTTCTCGGCTTTTTTCGTTCACCTTGAAACATATCTATCATTTTTCCTTCAAAGAGGCCAAAAGCCTTTACTGTTTAAAAGCTTTACCGACAGGAAAGTCTAGATAAAAAATATCAAGAGAATTTTCCCATTAAAGAAAAGGTAAAGGTGAATAAAAAGAAGAGAAAAGACAATGTCCAGGAAATTGTCTCAATATTTTACAGTTTTTTAAAGCTAACTTTTTGTCGAAATTTTTAAATTTGTAACATAGGCTGTATTTCCGTTTTTTAATTTAAAGTTTTTATTTTGCTTTTCAAACAATGTATATATAATTCACCATTTTTAATATCATTTTTTTTTAAATCTGCAACATTTCTTGCAGGCAATATCGCACATTTTTTTCGTTTATACATTTTATTTTGAATTATGTCAGCGTATGTATCATGGACAATACTGCACTAATATTGGGTGCAATAGTTTTGTCAGTTAGTTGCGTGTTATCGTTTTGATCATCAATATTACCATTTGATTTCGTTTTAATTGATAAATTAGTTCTCTTTCATAAAATCTATCATTTGCATTTTCCATTACGATGGTTGCAATTTAAATCAATTACAATTTCGTTAATAAAATGCAATTTCATTACAATATATTTATAAATTTACAACGTATACTTATTAAATATTAGAAGTTTATTCAATTATTCAATAAGTGTTCCGCAACTTTCATTCATTTTCCAATTTACTCTTTTTCTTTTCCAAAAAGATACGAAAAAAGAAGTTTTCCGGCGAGTTTAAATTTTTAGGTTTCAAGTCACTAGATGTTTTCGGTTTGAAACATTTTCAATTTTCTTTCAAAAAGACAAGCAGGTTAACATATCCGCCGACTTTGGCAACATTGAACACACTGCCCATAGAGTTGGTGATCTTTCACTACATATTAATTTGATAAATAATGCTACATGTATGCTAAAAGCTCGGTTTTTGAAAAATGTTTGATTTTGTTTTGTGATCTCCAAACCACATTTTTTAACGCAAGTTCAGATTTGTGACGAGATTTTTATAGCAATATAACCGCTTTTGCTTTTGCAGCAGCATCAGCAATTTCTAGAGGGGTAGTATAATTAAATTCTTCATTTTCATATTAATATCGCAATATTGTGAGGTTGTTTTATCCAAACAGAAACTTCAAATTAATTCAGCGCGTATACATCAGTCACTGTCTTGATTCATTTCGATATGATATACAATAATTTTTTACTGAGTGATTATTAGAAATCTAAACATTTCAATATATGTTTCGTGAAATATTATTTTAAAACTCCTAAAATATTTAGGAAAGTTTCTATATTTAAATTTTTTTAAATTATTAAAAAATAATTTTATATTTAAATAATTTGATTTTACATTATTACCTATTATTTAATTTTAAATGAAATTATATTAAAATTTTTTTGGAATCACACATTTATGCTCGTAGAATGACAAATACCTTTTTAATTGTGGCCATCATACTTGATGATGGTCATTTTATTCTTAAAAAGAATCGACTGAAAAAATTCAAGCCTCCTAACGCTGCTTTATCTCCATACCACTTGCATGTTAGCAAAGCTGCGGTCGCAGAGAATATGCAATAAATGTGAGCCTCGACCCGCCTCTTATAGCCCTTGACCAGCGGAGTTGCGTCGAGAGATTCAATCACGCGCCGCCTCACGTCATTAAACGGAACTGCTAGAAGATATAAAAGGCGGGTCGAGGCTTATTTTTACGGCATATTCCCTGCGACCGCAGCTCTGCCAACCGCTGCATGCAGCAGCGGTGGTCGGGTTTAATTTCTTTCAGCCGATTCCGTTAGAATGGAGTGACCATCATCGCACTTATGTTGGCCACTATTGAAAACGTATTTGTCATTTTATATGAATCAATGTGTGGTACAAAAGAGATTTTAATACACTTTTCATTTAAAAAAATCGCACATTTTTAATAAACTCTCATTATTGATGAGAATGTAATTAATTAAATAATAATAATGTCAAATAAAATTATTTAAATAAAAAGTTTTTCTTCAAAAATTTAAAAGAAATTTAAATAATTAATAATTAAATTAATAATTAAATAAATAAAAAAAAAACAAAAAAAAATTAAATAAATAAAATAAAAAATATTTTAGGAGTTTTTAGACAATATTTCACGAAACTTACATTGAAATGTTCAGGCAAGTTAGGCTGTTAATATTTCCTTACATGCAGACATTTTCCTACTTCCACCAAACTTGACTAACCCTTGCTGTGTAATATTCCCAAACTTTCAGTGTAAGCTTCAGGCAAGTTTCAGGTCATTTCTGGCGCTGTGCTGAATTCATGATTCTCATCCACAAAGGAATAAAATAATTGTATATATATATAATGCGCTAATGATTCGTCAAGTCTTTATCTTTTTTAGATAGTCTCAATGCCAAAGTGTACGCCCTCCTCTGAGAGGACTGAGTGTACATCCGCTTTATAAACCACCCCCACATTTGCTGGAAATTTCTCTAAAAATATACCAGACCGCTGAATACTGGATCCAACGGGTGCTAATCCCGTGCACGAATTTTAATTCAAAACTTGCAGAACCTTCATTTAAAAATCAAAATTAGTTTCGGGAGATTAAAAACTGCATGGCTTCCCTTTTATAGCGTTTAAAAGTTAAATACCTCACGCAAAAAAATTCTTCGTTTAGATTGTAAAAAAGTTAAGAAAACAAGAGCGTGAATTTGTATTATAGCACACTCAATTTCACTCATTTAATTTTCCAATTATTGGATTTCAGGCCAACTAGGAATTCAAACGTGAATCAAATTTCCGAATAATTACTCCATAGTGTTCCAGACAATTTCGTTTGCTGTTTTTAAAAGGGAACTTCGTTTTTTTAACAAATAACTTTTCAATATGTGCAATATATGAGTTTTCCTTTCGCTTTGCAAAATGCCTAATATCTGAAATTATTTATAGCAGTTTACAGACAAATATAATCAAGTTATTATATCAATCAAACGTTTTAATCGTAAACTATTTCTTGTGATATTTGGAATGAATTTTATTTTAAATGTTTGTACAACTTAAATTTAAGTATATTGTTTACTGTATTTACTTTGTGATTCACAAGCAGCTGTTACAATACATACATAAAAAAATAGTTACGAAGCAGCATCTGCACTTTAGATTATTATGAAAAATTGAATTACTTAAGGGCATGTGATGGAAAATGACGTCAGTAGTCACGTGATCTCTAAACAAAAATTTGTCCCCTGTTTTGCTCTTAAAACAAAATTTATTACAAAAATTTCTAGACATTCATATTATATCAAAATGACCATCTTGATGATGTTTTATAAACGTTTATTTTTGAAATGACATTAATATTTTTCATATTTTAAGAGTAAAACTGCAGATACATTTTTGGTTACGAATCACGTGATTACTGACGTCATTCTCCATCACGTCATTAACTAATTGAATGAAAGAAAAAAAATTGCTGAACCAAATGAAAAATACATGGAAAGCATGAGAAATAATAGAAACAAATGGAAAATTATATTCATTTCATGAACATTTTGCTTCCTCATAGACATAATTGTTTTTGCAAAAAGCAACCTTGAACAATGAACAGTTTTTAAGAAACGATTATTGAAAAATGATAATTTTAAAAGTTATAATAAGAAATTAAATTTTAAATGTCAAAATATTTAAGAATTAATGATTTTCTATAAATTTCTGGTAATGTAACTAATTTATATATATGTTAGCCGATTCCTTTTTCTACTAAAAAATATTTTTCTTAAAGGAACTATCATAAAAAAATGGTAATTTTAAAAGGTATGATAAAAAATGCAATTTTAAATTGCAAAAATAATCAAAAATTGTCATTTACTATATCAATTCTTGGATTATATATTCTAAAACCAACAAAATAAATTCTTGTAACATTCTTAGGAATTATTTCTATATAATTAAGTTTCTTTTTCTGTCTCAATGACTTTAAATTCTTTTTCACTGATAATTCGTAAACAGGATCAGCTGGAATTTTATTTCCAACTGATTTTTACATTCCCATGAATAATGAGAGTGTATTAAAAATGTGCGATTTCTGACCTTTGCTATTTTTTTATCGTAAGAAATCCCAAAACAATATTTTCACGTATGTTATTATTTTAGTAAAACCTGTTGGCTTTTCAAGATAAATTCTAATAAAAATTCAAATTTTTTTGAGACACTCTATACATGACAGGCGGTTACTGATTTGCCTGTAAGCAATATAAATAAAAAAAATGGAGCATTCCATTTTTCATTCAACTCCATAATATTCACTACAACATTGTATTGTTATCGTCACAGGCATGTAGCTCACAGTAGAAGCTAACCACTAAATTATTTGCTATTGAACGATTATCAACCTTTCGAACGTTGTGAATTAAATCCAGTGATTCATTCCTTCTATACATTTTAAAACTAATTTGCACAGTTGCAAAAAATTACTGCCAGCTTTTACTTTAATATCACAATTGCATTTGAAAAACACTTAATATATTTTTCATTTAAAAATAGATATTGAAGATTTAAAATTAAAATTCGATCATTGACAGGTGTCGTAACCAATCAAAAATAATAAACAACATGACATATCGACAATATTTTGGTTCAAACGGTTTCTTTGTCAGTCATCATTTTTTAAATATACATACTAATGTGACTTGAGAACATTTTAATAATAAAAGTGCTGAATTGTAAAACGGAAAATACGTCCATACGTACAGATAATTAAATTAATAATTATCAAGACACCAAGTGTACAAAACCAGTCATGCATGAAAACCTCTTTTTTGTTCGATTTTTATTCGCCGTAACGAATAAGTATCTTTTTTTGTAATAAAACTTTAAAATCGAAAAACAATATTATATTTTTACATCACTTACCACTAATCAATTTGTTAATTAGCCGATATCCGATAAAGAATATTAAATCTAACCCTCCTGCTGAGATCTGACACCGACACAAAGCAGCAGATACAAACAGCTGTTTTGAAGTTGGATCGTTTCCCGACAGAGAGCGATATTAGTTTCCGTTTAAAAGGGTTTGAATTTCCCACGCAAATTGTCTCGTACGATTTCCGGTAAGAGTGAACAATGGTGAACACAGGTGAACAAGGGCCATGTGATCCATCTCCTAATAAAAGCTTCAAATAAATTTATCTGTCAGATAGAACTTTCTTTCGTAGATCCACCTCGAAATAGCGCTAACTCTTAGATAAAGAAGAAGTTATCGGCTACATAACTATCGGCCAGATAAAGTGGCCAATAGTGACTGTCAGTTAAACGCAAAAGTGAGGTTAGAATTGACTGAAATCTTTTCAAATTTTAATGAAAACGATGAAAACCAAGGAGAATGCCAGTAATTTAAATTACTGGCAATCCAAACATGAAATTTCAATTCATGGAATTTTTCTATATTAGGCGGATTCCATTTCAAATCAGGCAGAGTTTCCACTTCTAATCACGAAATTGTACGGGGATGAATTATGTTGTTTTTTAGTGGAAATTAAGGGACACGTGTTTTGAGAAATCAGAAAAATAATGTTTCCCTTGAAGTTATGAGCATTTGAAATTTTAAGCCTTTTCATGAAAAAAGATCAAATTTTTTCTTAAGATTCGCATATTTTTTTACTTAATTGAAATATTTTAGATTTATCTGCAGTTTCTGGTGACAATTTTTCAAGCTTTTTTAAGATCCACAAGAGAATTTAAAAAATATTAAAAATTGACTAATTGACAGTGGTTTTTTAAAAATATTAAAAATTGACTAATTGGCAGTGGTTTTTTAAAAATATTAAAAAGTCGAATTTCTCGAGAAACCCACCTTTATATTTTTTGCTGATTTTTTTTTAAACTCGTCTTATTAGGGGCCATCCATAAATTACGTGAGGTCTTTTGATAGGGGGGTGGGTAAAAAATTTTTCTATGGTAGCTTACATCTGTGGATGTGTGGTTAAACAAATTTTTTACGTAAGATATTTTCGTACACTAAATAAATTTAATAAATTTTGGAAATTTTCACGCTATGAAAAAATATGTATATTTTAATAAATACAGAATTATACACTAAATGCCAAACATTTATTAATTTTTTAAGCCATTTTATAATGTTTTTGAAATGCTATGAATAAATTCTCATAGGAAAATACATGACGAAAAAATTACATAAGATAGGGGGGGTAGGTGGGTCAAAAGCTTACGGAGCCTTATAAACGTGGGTACGTGTGTCAAAATTTAAGAAAACTGCCTTACGTAATTTATGGACGACCCCTTATAAGGAATATATACTATGAAAATCAAACGCGCTAAATGATTTTTACATCAACTAGAAATAAATAATTTTTTTTTTATATAAGTGCACAATCTATTATCTCCAGGGATTAATTTAAGAAAAAATTATCCATAAAATTGAAATAAATAGAACTTCTGTAATAAAAAATAAAAAAGTAAACCACATGAAAAAACTTTGAATTCATCTTTTATTATGAACATTATCGATACAATTAAACAAGAAGTATAATACAGTAAAATAGGACCGTTTTACAATGGAGTACGTAAAGCTTTTTACATAGTATGGAGTGATCAGTTGAATAATATTTACCAATTTCTATTTTAATACACAAGTTAGTTCACGTTACGAGAGCTATGTACTCTTTAAGTTGTTTATTTATATCCGGACTAACGGCATGCATCATTTGATCGAATTGATTTACGCCAACTATTCTTCTTAAGGAAGTTAGCTAAAAATAAAAGAAATTCTTGATAAATCCAGTAATATACGCTTTGAAACCGTTGCTTATAAATCGGCAAACAAAAATGCATTGCAAATCATTTGTCTTAGTTCTTATTTGTCACACTTTTAGTTTCAAACCAACCAAAGCAATTATTAAAATTATTATAATCAATTTATTATTATTAATAATTATAATCAATTTACTTTTAAAAATCAATAACAATCTGATTTATCTTCAATATAGTTTAAAGTTAAGACACCGAATCATTAATTTTCTACATTTGAAATATTAATAAAAACAACAAACTTTCGTTAAAAATATTTACCTGGCTTTGAAGAAAGTTTTTCAGCGGAACTTTATGTATAACGTCATTTAATTCGATTTCTTTTCTTCGTTTCGCGTGTTCAGTTTCATAATCTACATCTTCGTATTCTGGGGGGCTGTTGTGTTCGTCACCAGAAATCAATGAACTGCAACGAAGTAGAATTTTTAAAATGCAATTAATTTAAAAACTTCCTCTATCAAAAACAAATTTAAATTTTTTTTTTTAATTTTAACACGAAAAACGCGCATTGAACACTCACTCAATAGGAGAATTCATATCATCCATTTTTGTAATGTCATTCAGAGTTTCGATAATGTTTGTCAAGATTTGTGGGAAGTATTGAAGAACACTAGATGGACTGCTTGCATCAAGAAGCGAGCAAAGAACAATGGCCAATAATTTTTCCTGTTCGCGTTGATGAACAAGCGGCATCTTATTTACCCAAACTTTTATAATTTGACCAAGAACTTTTTCTTCATTCGCATCTCCTCCAATTTGCCTAGCTAATTCTCTTATCACCTGAAGTCAGAATTTAACTATAAATGATTATGATGATGATAATAATTAATAAAAAAAATATTCGAAAATAAAAACAAAAAACTGTTCTGACAATGAATTGATACATTGAAATTTGACAAATTTATATATAAAATTATCAACAAACTCTGATGGAAAAAGAATATTGGACATTACTGAACATACTTCGACAAACATATCTCGAGAATTGAGAAAAATTCGAGCGATGATGGAAAGGTACATGCTCATGACTTGAGGGAATTCCTCCCCTTTGTAAACGCCCCTGTAAAAATGATAATTATTTTATCAACTTTTAATCAACATTAAAAACAGTTAAAAAAAAAGATATACATACTCGAAAATTCGTGGAAGAAGCGGTTTCATAACTTGAGTGGCTTGCTGAGGAGAAGCTTTAAGACACGCTTCAAGAAGTCGCATAATCGCTAAGATACCTTCCGATCTCAAATCACCAACAATTGATCTTAAATTTTCCATAATCACTGGTCCACTCTCTCTTAAAAATTCTTGAGGACTCAAGAAAACATAGCCTTGTATTATATACAAACATAAACTCAAATTTTCCGAGGACATTTCTGGAAAAAACAGTTTTTGATGGGAATAGAAAAAAGAGGATTTAAAGAGAAACTTTAATTTAAAAAAAGAACACTAAGTTTAGTTTTAAAACAGAAAAACTAAAAAAAAGTTTTAGTTTTTTAGTTAAAAAAAATATTGAAATATTTAACAATTAAGGAAGGGAACATCTCTCTTAGTTTAAAAAAGGGGTTCAAAGAACGGGAAGAAAAATACTTTAAAGAGAAAAGTAAATAATTTCGAACCTAAGAGTGAAGGCATATTTTGGAAAAGTCCCATAATGTTGGAAGTTAGACTCGGAGCGTTTTCAAGAAGAGCCAACCAAAGTTCGAGGCCATCTTCTAACAAATATACATGCCCTTCTTGATTTACATCACAACTTAAAGCTATTACTCCTACGACAAAAGGTTCCAGAACATTGCTTTCGGCACCCAAGGCCTGTTAAATTAAATATTTGAAATCAATATTAGTAAGTAATAAATAATTAATTCTTGTATTATTTATGTTAAAGTAGAATTCGTCCCATCAATTCAGTAATTATTTAAATTACTGAAATATATTATTATATTATAATGTTAATATATTAATATTATAATATATTAGATTAATATTGAATAGAATGTGATTAAATTAATTTTTAAAACATAAATTAAGTGCAAAGTGGGTCTTTCCATGTCAAAAAAAAAAGTAATTCTGCCAGTAGTCTTTTGATTTAAATGCCACTTGGTGAAATCATAGTTCAATGTTAGAGGTAATTTGAACCCAAAGGATTTTTCAAAATATTGAAAATTGTGAGAGATAGAACGTTTCGAATTTTGGTGTAACTTTTTTTTCATTTATTTGTATATTCGTCATTTTTACACCGCTTTTAATGAAACTTACGTAAATTACTAATTATGTTATCTATTTTGCTTCCTCATAGGGAAGCCTTGTAATCGTGACGATTTTCGATTTTCCAAAAATAGTCTAAATCAACTCATTTTCATCTAAAAAGTATAAAAACGA
>WNHD01005000.1:0-14329 GCA_011057455.1 Ganaspis sp. Gsp50 | reverse complement strand
ATTTTGTATGACACACGTGCGTAAACGTGATTAAATTCGTGCGATTTGCATCACTCGCCTTCGGCTCGTGCTGCAAACATCCCACTCATATAATCACCTGCTTTACGCACTTGTTTCATAAATAACTATTATGGCTTATAACTACACCTGATGTACACAAGTGAGAGAAAAATCTTAATTTGTAATTTCTTTTTCTATCTCTAAGTGCGCAAATGAAGATGGTGGGACATTTTACGCCTGGACGATGAAAAGGTGAGTCTCAACAATATATGCATTTTATAGTCTCACTTGAAAGCTCTCACGGTTGAAGGAATTCAGCGGGAGAAAATTGTAAGCCGACTTCAGGCGTCGACAATTGGTTCGTGATCCTAAAGAGCGTAGAACCATCTATTTAGAAGATTGAGGGTCCCAAGACAGCAAAGAGAAACAAAACTTGATTCTTCTATGCTACCAATAGAAACCGAGCCGTTTATGCTTTTCGCACGAAAACTACCAGGTTACAAAGTACTATTCCCGGAAAGCATAACTGACTAAAGAAAACCCACAGAGCATATTTCGAGCCGCGTTCTCAAATTTAGTTGTTTAGAATTTCGATCCCCGGAGATTATCTCTGTAAACACGTACAATTTTCAGTTTCCAATGGGAATATTAAGAATACCATAAAGCTCAAGCTTTTTATTTTCCTTTAATCCAGTTTCAACAATTATATTTTCTTTAACAAATACCTCTGGCTTTTTGAGCAAATCTTGGGATTTACTCATTTGGAAATGTAGGGGATTTTCCATTCGGACTTTTGATTATTTTTTCCTTCTTTTCTTCTTGCTTCTTTTTTTTGTTTTTAACTCGTCGATTAATTCATTTGTTTAAAGTTGCTTTAGTTCTTTCTTTTCTACTTTTTTTTCCTTTTTCAATTTTTTATTTTCCCTTTTCTTCATTTTCTTTTTTCTTCTTTCTTTCTTTTTTCTTTCTTTTTTTTCTTTTTCTTTCTTTTTTTTTCTTTTTTTTTCTTTCTTTTTTCTTTCTTTCTTTTCTTCTTTCTATTTTCATCTCGGCAATCGCTGTAGGTATGAATAAACATAATTAAACTAAAGTGACAATTTACGTGGATTTTTCCATTCAAAACGGAATGCCCGCTTTTCAAAATTGTAGAAAGTTTTTGTTTTAAATTATTAATTTATTAAACAAGTTTAGTTAAAAGTTAAGTTAAATGTAATTTAATTAAGTTGAAAGTTTGTTTTTTTAATTGAAGTATAGTGCTACTTTGGAACCCTTAATGAGCCCTTTATTATAACGGTTAATATATAATATAATTATCATCCCTTCTGCTCTAGTTATTTATATAATATAAAACCTAGATATACAAACCTAGTGGTAACAACACTTATTGGGTGTTAACACCACCACTGAGTGACACTCGTAACTCTCAAGAGCTTGGTACCACCTAAGCTCTTTTTAGGTCTGTAACTAAGGACCGCCCACGGGCCAACGGGCGTACCTTCATGATTCATTTTTATTTCCTCGAAAGTTTTGATTGATCGGAAATTAGAGACTAAATACCACCCGAGGCCATGACACGTCCGAATGAAGATCGTAATCGCAACCCGGATTCCTTACACGGCTCGTGAAATCTACTCCTCCTCTTCCTTCTTCCTCTTTGGTTTTTTGGTTTTTGTTATTTTTTTTGTTTTCTTTTGGTTTTCTTTTCTTTTCTCTCCTGGTTCACTTGATCTTCTGGTTCTTCTTCCGTTTAACCGCAACCGATCCGCTCAATAGGCAACCCTTTACCCCAAGCTTTTGCGGACGATGCGTTTAGGCCTCGATTACCCATAAATCACAGGATAGAGTTTAGGTCAGACATAACCTTGGCGGCAATCCTGCCATTCTTGAAATCATTCCTTTCTCGCGCTCAATGAAATTGACCTTGCTTTTTCAAATTGAATTGCTTTAATTGATGGGTTGGCGAGATAAAAATTAGGGTAGCTCTGTTTCTAATTCTGTACTATATACTCCAATCGGATGAAGTGTTTCTTAAAATAGATTCCGGTTTTCGAACAGACATTTCTTCGTAGGTTATTTTTTTATAATTATTTGATAGTAACAATTGTAATAACAAAGATAGCCACAAATAACAAAAATATAGGCACATAGTGATTTAAATTTTCCCAGAATTTTTGACGTCAAAGTTATTTGCCAATCAGATTTCAATTTTTCAAAAATATAGGCACAATTAAAGTTGACTGTCAAACACGTTTAGAAGGACTGTATTTCCTTCCACCATTTTTCGCTTTTTCTTTCAAAAATTGCTCTTTCTTTGCATATTGAAAGAAAGATGCAAATACTGTCGAAAAAAAAGGCTTAAAATGGTAGAAGGGGATGGCACGTCCTTAAGTGTTTGACAGTCAAGTATACATTCTAAATTACTTTTTTTCCATGTAATGATAATAGTAACAATAGTAATGTAATAATAACAATAGTAATGTAATAATAACAATAGTAATATAATAATAACAATAGTAATGTAATAATAACAATAGTAATGTAATAATAACAATAGTAATGTAATAATAACAACAATGATGTCCAGAAGAAAACTAATCTTTAAAATAATTATAACCTCAGATTCACATTCTATAGACAAGCAAGTAAATAAATCAAAAACGTTCTAATATTTAAATGAAAAATATACTATTGCTGCTATTTTATTGAAATTATTGATTGCGCTTTAAAGAACAAAATGAATGATAATACAATAATATGAACGATACAAAAAAATAAAAATACTATTCAATAATTCCACGTATTTGATATTTTCGCTGAAATTGATTATTGATGATTGAAATTAATTGTAGTCATGATTTGAAATTTTTCAATTATAGTTTGTTTATAAATTGATGTAGACTTCTTTTGAGGATGGCACGAGGCTTTGTGGCATATTCAATTGAAATATCTCGTGATTAGTCGTGATTACATTAAGTTCGTACGTCATCGTGATTGGAAACCCAGCATGAATCGTTAACTTTGTGACACCTTATTGATTAAAGCCCGACAGTTGAATAGGTGCATGAATGATTCAACTATCTACAGCACATGTTTTGCAACAAAACTGTATTGATCTAAAAATTATCAAGCGTTCATAAGTCCATGCACTCTCCAATAAGCCATTAAATAACTGAATCACAATTTTCTTGTCATCATTCCGTTAATAATTTCTCATGACAAATTTCTATCTCAACAGCATTGTTGTCCCTTGTACACAATTTGCAATAAATTGGCATTTCTGATTTAGAGGATAAATTTTAATTGTCAACGAAAAGTATAAACTAGTTGCTATAAAGTCTAGTTAAACTAGACTTTATAGTATAGCTATAGTTAATTCATTAGCTAGTTTTTATTTAATTTTTACGTCTAATGTTTTTCAATTTGTAAATTTACAATTGGATTCTTCTCGTACTTTTGACTCGAAAAATTAAAAATTGAGTTTTCAATCTTTCAAAGAAATTGACTTTTCAATCTTTCAATAACTTTCTTCCTTTAAGGGATTGAGGTTCTTTTGAATTCGTTTTGTTCCAATTTGTGTTGTTTCAATTCATGTTTGGGTTCGTTTTGTTCGGTTTCTCGTTTGTTTGCATCCGTGTTCGAATTCGTGTTACTCAAATTCGTATTGTTTTATTCCGCATTTTGCTTGAATTCGTGTTGTTTGAATTCTCATTGTTTGAATCCGTTTTGTTTGGATCCATTTTGTTTGAATCCGTTTTGTTCGAATCCGTGTTCCTCGAATTCGCGTCTAATTCCAGTTGTTTAAATTTTTTCATTCAGAGCTTATTATCGTTTTAAGGGAAGATTGAAGATTTTAAGGCAGAATTTATTATTATAGAGATGTGTATTGTTCGGAGCTTAGATGCATGATGCTTTTTGCTCACCATCTGACAAGCAGTTAAGAACGAGCATGCTAGTAATGATAATAAGAAGATGAGAAAAAAGATGGAAGAGGCATGCCAGAATCAGAACTAGAGACTAATCCGGCTGTAGATCTGATCTCGCATCAATAACCTTAATAAACCAACAACCACTCATGCTTGGATAACACGCAGACATATACTTGTGGGTCTCCTTGGAGGTACTTTCGCTTCAGGCGACTAACACCATTTAACCCACAAGCCCTTTGCCTATTCTATCTTCCATCCCTGTTCTCTCTTGCATTTTTAACCAGCAGAAACAGATCAAAATATCCTTTTCTAAACAAAAAGATTCTTGAATTTTTAACCAGTAAAAACCCGAGTCAAAATTTAACTCCAAACCCTGGAAATCCTGCGCCTGCTTAGGTCCTACGAAGTGGCACTTATTTCCAAATATTCCACTTTCAGGCGTTAGGTAGGTTTTAAAAGACTTTCGAAGGATCATAAAAGGTTTTAAGAGATTCTTAGAGGACTTATTTAAATTTCGACTCAGGAACGGATAAAAGAATCCTTTTCAGGAAAAGGACCATTATTGTAATAATAATCTTATAATAAGACCATCTAATTATAATAATATATTTAGCGTCCGACGTTTCTGATTCGATTAGGAAAGTACATGTATTAAATGTATTGAAAACAGTAAAAGTTTATTTTTACTAGTTCGGGACCAGCTGAATAATGTTGACCAAGTTCTTATACGGGATTCTTAGTAGATATTAAGAAGAAACCCACTCCCGCACCAAGAAAAGAATACACAAGTAGTATATAACTTTTTGGTTATATTTGAAACGAAATAAGTTAGCTTTCTGTCGAGACGCCCGTTAGAACAGGAGAGAGAATTTCGTGCTGCGGGGTGAGAACAACATAAACTCGGTTGGTAACGACGTTTGCTATAGAGATTTCTTTGCACTGGGCCTTTTTACCCCCGAGAGAGTAAGGGGGAGGTCGACTGGCACCTATATGCATAAACCTCCGACACCTTCCAACTGTTAAATCACATCGTCTTCTTTTTCTACTCGCTCAAACTTTCTTTTTTTGGTTTTAGCCCGCTGGCCCGTTCTTTCGACGGTTAATTAGATTTTGATGGTTGGCGCAAGCATTTGCATCCTTCATTCCAACCACTTGGGACTTCTCTTCTCCTTCCTCAGCCCCAAGCTTTTCGTCTTTCTTCAGACAAGATCCTTTTCTTGCTCGTGGACTATCGTTGCTCGCGAGGTTTTCTTCACTGCAGTTTTCTTGGGGCATTTTTTTCCTCCTATTTTCTTTTCTTTTTTTCTTACTTTTATTTATTTTCTTTCTTCTTATTTTCTTTTTTTTTACAATTTCCTTTTTAGATATTCTATTTGCCTTATTATTGTTTATTATTATTATTGTTATGCCTTATTATTCTTAGTTAGTGTTTTCCTTATTTTGTATATCTTTTATCTTCTTTTCTTACTTTTTCATTAAAAAATGTGTTCAAATCCTTCCTCCTTCAAGGTTTCTTATTTCCTTCTACAAGAATTGCTTATTTTTTCTTCAAATCTTCTTTCCTCTTTTTTAAATCTGCTTCCTTTTATGCAAATCTCTTTTCTTTACCAAAATTTGTCGTCCTTTATTTGCAAATTTGTCTTTCTCCTTTTGCAAGTATTCCTTCTGCTTAAAATATTCTTTTTGCTTCTTTATTCTTTCTTCACATCTCTTTTACCTCTGCACATCTTCCTTCTTCTGCGCTCCTTTTTCGTTTTCTCACAAATATTTCTTCCTTTTTCTGAAAGTGTCTTTTTTATTTTTTTTCTCTTCTACAATGTTTCTATCCTTCTTCCGCAAATTGTCCTCCTTTTGCAAATGTTTCTCCTTTTGCAAATTTTCTTTTTTTTAAATTTCTCCCTTTTGAAAATGTCCCTCCTTTTGCAAATTTTCTTTTTTTTTTAAATTTCTCCCTTTTGAAAATGTCCCTCCTTGTGCAAATTTTCTTTTTTTCTTAAATTCCTCCCTTTTGAAAATGTCCCTCCCTTTGAAAATTTGCCTACTTTCGTAAATTTTCTTTCTTTTGCAAATGTTCCTCCTTTCGCAAATGTTCCTCCTTTCGCAAATTTGTCTCCTCACGCTACTTTTTGTTTTTTCGATAATTTTCCATTCTTCAAATCTCTGTTCCTTCTCCCACAAGTATCTCTCCTTCTTCGAATGATTCCATCTCTCTTTCTGCAATTGTCCGTCTCTCTTTTACTAATCAGTTTTCTTCCTTCTCCATTCCTTTGGCTCCAGAGGGCAACCTCGAAAGAAGTCAAAGACAGGGATGAGCAGAAGACTCCTTTCGCGTTATACTCGATGGCTCCGCGGGTGAGAGGCGTTTAGGATGCGAACGCTTAACTCTTATAGCGATTTAGCGACCTAGGGGCCAAGTGTCAACAAGCTGGCACTGCCCAGTTTCGTATACATGTATACACACGAGCTTTTTGACTTTTTATTTTTTTCTTCACCATCACTAACACCTCGCACTCTCCTGTCAGCCGTTGAACAATATACGGGGCTTTTAAACTGGCTTCGCATCTCTTCAAGATTGACTTTTTACCACTGTTTTCTTTTTTCCCATTTGTTTCTTTTCTTTTTTTTTTTGCCTCGAGAAACAAGTCTCTGTGATACCAATAGTTTTAAAATTGCTCTTCTCGATATTTGTTCACACAAGTCTCTGCATTCTTTTTTAGTTTGCCATTTCTTTCAGCTATTCTTAAATTTTATTTAAGAATAGAATATTTATTTATTTTTATTAAAAATAAATATTTTTATTTTTAAATCTTTTGCCCCTTGTAGAAAAATTTCGTGGCGCTAGCTAGTAGCGCTAGACACATAGTAACTTTGCATTCAATCTAGCGCTGCTAGCTAGCGCCACAAAATTTTTCTAGGCGGGGCGATTTAAAATTTTTTTATTTAAATTTTTAATTGTTTTAAATGGTTTTTAATAAACTGGAAGTTGGAGGTTTAATATACGCATTTACAACTTATAAATTTTAAATAAAGTTTGTGGTAAGGACTTGAATGGATTTTTTAACACATTTGGTAAATCAGTTTGTAAATTTGGCGTTATAATCAAGTTTGATTAGTTATAAATTAGTCTGCTTTTGTTATAAATTAAAAGGGAGATATTTTCCATGTTGAAGGAAGTTTTTATTTAAATGTGAAGACGATTATCAGAATGTTATAAATGAAGCAATAAATTCCTGAAGAAAAACGGTGATATAATGGTTTGATTCATTGGAGAAATTAAGAAAAATGATTTAATGAATCTTTTGTGTGGCAGAGTCGTGAAATGTGACACCAGTCGATCCATTGCACAATCGGTACTTGTAATCTGATAGGTTCACGCAGTGGGACGCTTACTACTATATTAATTATCATAATAGAAAGTTAGATTAAACGGTTAAGGTGGCATATAAAATGAATTGCTAGCTCCCGCCTCGTCCCACGTTTTCCAAGAGTTGGAATAACGCTCTTTAAGATACAATAATTTACATGGCTAACTACCGGGTATCATTTTCTTGAATCGAAAGAACAAGTCTTTTTCTCTTTTATCCAAGAATGAATATATCGTCCTTTTTATTACACAACATAAATAGCAACTCGAAGATTTCTCGTTAATAATTTGCTTAACAGACGCAACTTTATTCAGTATCATTGTTCAATTAAGTAAATCAGCTTTATTTGACAATTTAACAAGAACGACATTGTTGGAAATTATATAAAATCTCAAGAGTCGTCTCAAGATTCTAGACTTCATTGTTAACATAATACTCACACAGAGGGCTTGATTTTTTCCTTCTAATAAGAGTTAACAATGTCTCCTTTTGGTCCCTAATTGCAGTTGGACGATTTTCAGATTGGTTGCGTAAGCTCTTAACGAGGTATATCGAAAAATCTTTTGTCGTGAAACGACTGGCAGAGCGCATAAGAAGTAATTTATTTAGATTGATTTTCAATGAAATCCGTCGAGTCAGAAAGAATGTAAATCAACTCATCATTGCTGCTTAAAACGAATAGCTCTTGTCGGTAGTTAATTTCTTTTATGTGGGCACTTTCCTCTCGCGCTCAATGAAAGTTCGAATTTGCGATCGATCCGGTTACGACAGTCCGCGTGCCTCGAATTCCGAGATGACGGGCTTGCAGGAACCAACATACCTGGCGCGAGGGCCAACGTCAAAACACACCTCATCCACATAAGGCACGCACTTACCACAACGCCCTCGCGCACACATAACACATCACTACAATACAGGATCGTTCGCTCAACGGATTCCTATGGAGCAGCCAATGACTGGAATGACTTGCACTCAATGTCGAACTCGAGATCCCTCTTGCCCTCTCTCTCTCTCTCTTTTACCCTCTTTCTCTCACTTTATCAGCTCACCTCGCTCAGGGAGGTACAGGCTTAATTTAATTAATTCCATGCGCCATCTTGACAAGTGTGCCCATACTCATCCTTGGTCCTTTTCTCGTTTTATTTCTAGCTTTGTATCTCTTAGGCTTTTTCTCTCCTTCATTCTTTATGGCTTTTCTTTTCGTTGGATCTCGTTCTCCATTTGAATATTGTATCTTCTTTTCTCTTTCAACATTCTTTCTTTCTTTTGCATTTTAATCTTCTTTCTTTGTACCTTTTTCTTTATTCGTTTCTTTATTCGTTATTCTTTCTCTTTCTTTGTCTTTCTTTATATCTTCGCTTTGTATATTCTACTTTCTTTTAAACCCCTACCCATTTCTATATGATTTCTTTACATTTTTAATCATCTTCCTTTTTGTATCTTCTTTTTTCTTATCTTCTTTTTTCTCTTTATCTTCATCTTTCTTTGTATCTTCGTCTTTCGTACCTTAATTTTTCTTTGCCTCTTCTACTCTCTTTTAACCACCTCTATTCCTTTTTATATCTTCCTTTTTCTTACCTTCTTTTTTCTCTGTATCTTCATTTTTCTTTGTATCTTCGTTTTTGTACCTTAATTTTTCTTTGCCTCTTCTACTCTCTTTTAACCACAACTCTTTATGATTTTTTTTAATTTTGATTATCTTCTCTTTTGAATCGTTTTCTTTCATTATCGTTTCTTTTCATACAACTTTTTTTTTCTATATTTCTTCTTTCTTCGTATCTTCTCTTTTTTAAGCTGTCTTTCTTTGGTTTTCAATCATCTCTTTTGTATCTTCTTATTTATATCTTCTCTTTTCTATATATCTTCTTTTCTATATATCTTCTTTTCCATTTATCTTCTTTTCCCTTGGTAGCCCCTCTTTTTACGATTTTTTTATTTTGGATTTCTCTTCTGTGTCCTCCCTTTTCTTTGATTCGTTTCCTCTGATGAGCCTCCTCTATTTACGATTTTTTCTGATTTTTGATAATCTCTTTTGTACCTTCTTTCTATATCTCCTTTCTATATATCTTCTATCTTTTTATATTTTCCTCCCTTTGTATCTTCTTTTCTTTATGCAATTCCTCTTTCCGAAGGTATTCTTCTCTTTTATAACCATGTCTTTTTCTGTACTTCTTTCTCTTTTTATATTCTGTGTATTCTTTTCTTCTTTAACCTTTTTATCTTTTACTTTTTCTCTCTTTTGATTTCCCTCTTTTATCTCGTTTTTCCTCTATTTTTCTCTACTTTTTCCTCTATTTTTCTCCCTTTTTCTCTACTACTTCTCTCTACTTTTTTCTATACTTTTTTCTATACTTTTTTCTATACTTTTTTTCTCTACTTTTACCTCTATTTTTCTCCCTTTTTCTCTACTATTTCTCTCTACTTTTTTCTCTACTTTTTTCTCTACTTTTTTCTATACTTTTTTCTATACTTTTTTTCTCTACTTTTTCCTCTATTTTTCTCCCTTTTTCTCTACTACTTCTCTCTACTTTTTTCTATACTTTTTTCTATACTTTTTTTCTCTACTTTTTCCTCTATTTTTCTCCCTTTTTCTCTACTATTTTTCTCTACTTTTTTCTCTATTTGTTTCTCTACTTTTTTTCTCTCCCTCTCTTTCTTTCCATCTCCGTCCTACCTTCTACTGCAGCCAAGACACTCTTTCCCTTTTCCAGCATGATCCGCGGCCTCGCGAGTCATTCCGCCATTTCTTTGGTTATCAGATCCCCGATTCATACTCGTCAAGCTCGAGTGCAAAAAAGAGAGAAATAAGTCGACGTATTTGTATATAGTAGGGGCATACACACGCGTATTTATCCGCTGCCATCTCGCTGAGGTCATTTGTCTTTTTTGATGTCGTGCCATATCTGATTCGTTAATTGCGAGACCTTGCGTGCGATCAACTCTCTCGACCCAGGCAGAGAGAGAAAGAGAGTGAAAGGAAAGGCGAATAGTTAA
This sequence comes from Ganaspis sp. Gsp50, assembly GCA_011057455.1. Lineage (NCBI taxonomy): Eukaryota > Metazoa > Arthropoda > Insecta > Hymenoptera > Figitidae > Ganaspis > Ganaspis sp. Gsp50. Next base: position 4,044 of record WNHD01005000.1, on the reverse strand, counting down.
GTGTGAGAATAGAGAGAGTCGTCACTTGCCTTAATCAGGTTCAAAGAGTAACGTCAATCGGTTCAGGTATAATTCCCAGGCCAAGATGTACTATCTTATTGACATTTAGAAAAAGATAACTGCACATTCCAATACCCATCATATAGACTTTTGATTTATTTATTTTAATTAGTAAAAAATATATTCTCTGTTAATTGTTTATTATACTCTTTCATCTTTCGTTTCGTTGTTTTAAAACTTTGGGCTCTATTTTTTGTGATATTTAATATAATATTTAATATGATATTTAAACTGAAATATGATATTTTATATTACATTGTAAAAACAAGTGTCTCAATTTAAGATGTTTTGTCCTCATTTTTGAAACGTTTGACGTGTTTTTTGACGTTAAACGTTTTAAAAGTGGGGACAAAATATCTTAAATTGAGACACTTGTTTTTACAGTGATGTTAATGTAATTTGTTACTTGGTTTTTTATTTGACATTGTCTCTTTCACTTTGTGTTTTTTTAACAATTGTCCCTCATGCTTTTATAAACAAGCTAAACCTTGTTTTATAAACATTTTTAAAAAAACAATTCTTGTAAATACCACAAATTATGACAGATCGTAATATTTTTTGCAAAAATGATAAAAATGATGTGATCCCTTTAATGCACTCGAATTTGAATTTTACAAGCGAAGCTCGATTCATCCTGGAAGATTTGACGTTTGGTTGTAAATAAAAAGCACTTGGCTTGAATAAGCGATACAAATTTAACGATACTGAATTTATGGCATTGGAATAATCTTGAGGCGGTTTCCTGAAACTAATTTTTGTAGGTATAATTTAAAAGAAAAGGGGAAGGGTTGAAAAACGTCGAGGGATCGAAATCGAAGTAGTTTCCAGTGTCAACAAATGCGGCAACCTGCATGTCTCAGATTTTCGCATCTTGTGCTCTTGTGCCCTGCTTTGCAGGTAATTCGCGATTCGTGTCGACCGTAACTCTATGCCGGGCGTTCACGTTTACTTTCCCGTTCTGCCCAGAATTACAGTCGGATTTACAAGCAGTGCTCGATTTACAAGCCGGCCAAGAGTGCCCTTTCCTGTTCGCCGATGCGATACCCGATGCTCCCTCTCAAATCCTTGAAAGGACCGAAAAGTTTGAAAGAAACCGCAAACGATTTTAAAAACCTTCTCAATAAAAGACAATAACACACGAAGAAGCTTTTTAAACCTTATAGTAGATTCTCGAAATCTTATTCAGTGAAATCTCTGCTTTCAAATTTTCGTTTCAATGGCTACTTAATCATTTCATGGGAAATGTGTTGGCTGATTCGGTAAAATTCCGTAAACGTCTGCAAACAAGTTTTTTTTTAATTTGATTCACGAAAATGGAGATGTAGATAGTCGATTTCAAATTGAAAACTGCACTTAGCTAAAAAAGTTTGCTATCCATATAATAGCAAACCCATTTAGCTGGAATAGCTAAGAGTTAGCTAAAACAGCTAACTTTTTTTCTCCGTGTGGTATTATTCTAAATTAGGAAATTATACATTTTATACAAATAGGTAGTTTTCGAAATTGATAACTTTAAATAATATAAGATGAATTAATTTAAGAGTCAATGAAAGTATATATATATACACATATATATACAATTTATGTTGCTTCAAACTTGACTAAACGAGAACTTGAATCAATTCAAAGTAGAAACCATTCTTTTTCAAACTTGAACCAATTTATATTTGATTCAATCAAGACATCATTGACTCAATTTAAAGTATAAATACAATCTAGATTAACATCAGTCTGAATTTAAATTAACTCAAACTTCATGCAATCCAATCAGTTCAAACTTGAATCAATTCAAACATGAATGATTCCAAATTGGAATCAATTTAAACTCGAATCAGTTCCAATTTTATCGACTATAGTCAATCCAAACTTGAATTAATATAGACTTTAATCGATTGAAACTCCTATCAATTCAGAATTGGATCAATTCAAACTTGAAGCAAACATTTCTATTATTCAGACTTGAATCGAACCAAATTTGAATCATTTAAAACTTGATACAATTTAGATTTATAATTAGATCATTACGAACTTGAATCAAACCAAATTTGAATCATTGAAAACTTGATATAATTTAGATTTATAATTAGATCATTACGAACTTGAATCAAACAAAATTTGAATCAATATAGACTTGAATAGATTCTAATTCGAATTATTCCAAACTAAAATCAATTCAAACTTGAGTCAATTTAGACTTGAATCAATATAGTCTTTAATGATTCCAGTCTTCAAACATTTCAGTCATCAATATACTTTTTCAAATTCTAAATTATTTCCGATTAAATTCGAATTATACTTAATCTGACCAACAAAGCAGAGCCAACGAACAAAAGTTTCCTTCGTTTGGTTTCAAGAGCTACAAAATAAGCTTAAAGAAATGGGTCACGTGATCATTTTGGTGCATGTCCTTAAGAAAAGGATAACTGGAGCCACAAGTTTCATTGTTGAATATTTCATATATTCTCTTTTGGATTATAATCACGTTTATGCAAATGTATTTTCCATGAAAAGGAGCAGCACACTTAGCTACTAAAAAACAATTAAAAATCGGAATAAATCACACGTGCATTAGTTATAATATCCGGACAATGCACGAGAGCATTTAAAGTTGGGTAAAGGTGGGTTAATGCGAGGAAAGAGAGCAATTAAACCTACGCATATGTTTGAAATATGAAAAGTTCAAAGCCATAAATCTGATGCAATTAGCATGAAGAACGGTTGCCGGTGATCTGAGAAAATATAAATTTGCAAACCAAGGTTGCTTTCGTATAATGCATTAAACGGCAAAGAGTTGAGTCTTTTGCCTCGTGGGCAAATCGTGTTCTTGAACCGTGAGGAGCGATCGTTTTACTCGAAATCACTCGATTGTGTAGGAATGTCATGAAGACCTTTCGTGCTACATAGAGCACGTCCATTTCTGCCACTGAAACCGACGTCCTCGATCTCGCGATCGTGATCTAATCGATTATTTGTTCTGGGCATGCTTCATTAACCAATGGAGATTGAGAAATAAATTTGTTAAAAGAGCCGGATCTCTCTAACGTTGATAGATAATTAATTCAATTACTTTGTGAAAAAGGGCTTTGTTAATGAGAAAAACCGTTTTTAGATTTATTTCATTTTTATTTGTTTTTCATTTATTTATTTAATCGAATTTGGTTACAGGGTTGAATGTTGCTTATTTCAAAAGTTTCGATTGTTTCGAGTTGAAATATATGATTCAAATAGAAAATTATTCACATCATATTAAGTTAAAGTAAAAAATGATTCCATTTAAGAATGATTCAAGTCAAGAATGATTCAAGTCAAAGATAATTCAAGTTAAAAATGATTCAAGTTAAGAATGATTCAAGTTAAAAATGATTTAAAATAAGAATGATTCAAGTTGAGAAAAATTCAAATTAAAAATGATTCAAGTGATAGAAAATAGTTAATATTTTAAAAAAATCAGCTTTTATATTATTGATATTTTCACTCTTTAATTATTTTAGGTTCGAAAGAAGTTTATGGATTCTTTCACAATCGAAGTTATTTACAAATGGATTTATTCAAATATAGCATGGTGCAAATTTGTGTTGATTCTTGTCTAAATTAATTGGAGTTTCAATTTAGATTCAAAATGATTCAAAAGTTTACTTCAAATTTATATTTATTCAAGTCTCAATTGGTTCCATTTATAGATTCATTAAAGTTTGAATTTACTAAAAGACGGATTTTTTCAAGTTTGCAGTAATTTAAATTTGGATTGATTCAAATTTTAATTGATTCAAGTTTGCATTGATTTAATTTTGCATTGCGTTAAGTTCAGAATTATTTAATTTTAGGTACCATCTAGTAAAAATTTATTACTGCTTGGATTATTTCAAGTTTAGATTAAATCAAGTCTGAAATTATTCAAGTTTTGATTTATTTTAGTTTCAATTGATTCAAGTTTGTTTTGATTTTAGTCAAAGTAGAATAATTTAAATTTGGAATAGTCAAAGT
>WNHD01004999.1:0-10633 GCA_011057455.1 Ganaspis sp. Gsp50 | reverse complement strand
ATTTAGACAAATCTAAAGTACTTTTTTAACAAGATTTCGAACGTCCTCATTTGAGTACTTTCTGTCCTGCCGGTAGGACGTTGGACGTTCTATCAATAAGAATATAAGGTAAATATTCTCAAAATTTTCCTGGGGTCATCTGGACCTCTGGATGACCACAACGGGTTCATAGGGTTAAGTTAATAACAAAATAACCACTTTTTTTTACTGGGACGAGTGAGGAATTTTTGTCCATATGTACCTGTTGTAATTTCTTATGTAAAAAAGAGAAGACTGAAGTACCGAAAATTCGTAATTCTAAATTAAAAATTAATCTTATGCAACACACGCCTGTAATACGTTCCTTACGCCACCTGTTTAGCCTGAGGTACTCACGGTAGTTGTGAGCAAGTGTGAGCAAAGCAAAGTGGCCCAAATCGGCTCACGGATCAAGCGTTAGGTGTAGTGACTTTGTAGCCCAGGTAACCGTGTCATAAAGTAGCTATTTTCATAAGAGCTGGAAAATCATAGTATATTCTGCAACAAGGGAGGAAAGTGAGTGATTTCTACGAGTGTGAATTTGTTGCCAAGCCTAAGGCGAGGGCTGCAAATATACGAGAAGTCATTTTCCTCTTGGGTAGCACATATTATTTTTTCTAACACACGTACACCGAAAGTACAATCATTTACTTGAAAACAATAATGATAACAGGCGTAGAGTTAAACTAGTAGCAAAACAATACAACATTAGTCAAGTGACTGCAAGGCTTCGATATCGAAGTACACTTTAAATAAGTGTCCACTATTACACAGTTTAAACAAGTAGCGTATGCCGCTCGTGTGGAAGTAACCATTATTTGATTCGTGGAATTATGATACTCGCCTCGTTCGTACGCAAATACAGTTCCGAACGTTCAAATGAACGAAATTTTTATTTTTCTATTTTCGAAAATTCTGACTTATCCTAAAAAATTATTTTACATAACAGTTGTCAACTTTTATGTTATTATTGTTTAAAAACAAATGTCCGTTTTCATTACAAAAATATATTTTTTGAAAATTAAAACAAAAATAAAACAGTTCGTTCAAATGAACGTTCCGAACTTTAGAAACATTCGTTCGTATCATTTCCTTTTCACTCATTAATTAATAGCAACTCTTCCACACTTGTAGCATAATATACTAATTAAAAGTAGACTTGTGTTCAGATAAGACCTGATGCTCTTCAGGAAAAATGTTTTTAAAGGTGCACGGAAAAAAGAGGAGCTGAGTTTCTAGTAAAAATTACTATTATATAATAATATTTACTATGAGATATTAAAAATTACTATTTAAGTGTAAATTTTACTATTGTGAAGTAAAAATCACAATTTAAATAGTAAAAATTGATAATAGTAATTATTACTGTAGTAATTTTTAAAAATTATAACTTTCATTACACTTTTTAATTTGAAATATTAAGAATTTGTATTAAAATAGTAAACTATCAATTGCGGTAGTGATTCTTCAATTCGATAGATTGTAAATGTTACTCAGAGAGATTATAAGAATTCTCACCGTGAAATACGAAAAATTGCTTTGTGAGTAACACTTTTTAGTATTTAATAAGAAGCTTTAGTTTGAAAAATAGTAATATGTACCACTACTACTACGCATCTTTCTCCGACATGCGAATGGATACAATGGCATTGGCAAGGGATATCCGTTGAAAATATTTATGTCGTTATCAGGTGCGATGGCCTCGAGGCCCAAAGCGTGCGTTATTTAGGTATATGTTAGGTAGTTCGATCCCCAGTATGTCTAAGATTTCTTCGAATGCGTTTAATTGTTAATTATAAGTATTTATATTTCAACAGAATAAAGCTTATGAATTAATGAATATAAATATGTAACCGTTGAAATTGTACAATTTTTTTTTGCTCGTGTACATTGAGACAGTATGGAATATAGGCAGGCGCTTGCTCATTAGTGTGCGTGCGCTTCACTATACACCTATCGGTGAGCGGAGCGTAATTGTAGTGGAAGAAATTACTATTTCTCAAAGTAAAGTCTAGTATCGCAAAGTAAATGTTACTCGGATCCATAAGAAAACTTACTTTGAACATTACAATAGTTACTCAGATCCGTTCGAAAACTTATAAGCAAGATTGTAATAAATGTATCTATCAAAAGTAAAATTGATTATCTAAATAAAGTAAAAGTTATTAAATTTTGACCAGTTTCAAGATTACTATTTAAAAATAGTAATACTTGATCGAAAATGTAATAACGTTTACGATTTCTTTTTTTCCGTGTGTATCGTCTTCTTTTTCATTTGTTTTGTTTTTTATATTTTGAAGGTAACAGCTGAGTTGAGAATCGAATGTTCAAGTAGTGTGAAAAACATTATAAGATACGCGCTCCAAAAAGACAACACCTATAAAGAGGAAATCAAGAATTTGCTTCATGAAAGATCAAAAACGAGTGGAAAAGTAGAACAGAACATTGAAATTGAAGATGGAACCTTCAGGACTTATACCGACGACAGTGATACAACTTTTAAAATTAAGCTTATTAAGGGAGATGGTAACTGCCTGTTTAGGAGCTTCTCATATGGAATGTTTCAAAATGAAGACAAATATATGGAGATACGGAAGAACATCGTCCAACGAGTAGCAATCGAATGGGATCAAATTGTTGATCAATTACAAGCTACTTGTGTTGAAAGGCAGTACCACTGTTCATCCGAATATGTAAAAATTATGGGATCAAATGGAGAACAAGGAACAGATTTTGAAATATCGATGTTTGTTAATATTTATAAAATACGTGTAAAGTTATTTGTGTTAGAAAACAGAAAAGTGTTGGAAGCAGGTCACTTTAAACCTTTGGATTGTGAAAACACAGAGAAATGTATAAATATTTTGTTTACTGGAAGAGAAAGAGATGGCCATTTTGAAGTTATAACGAACACGAATGAAATTATCAAAGGAAGAAAAGAAACTGCCAAAGAAAGTGAAACTGTCGAGAAGCACAGAGATAAGAAAGAAGTATTGTTAGAAAAGAGAAATCGTCAAATAAAAGAGAAAAAAGAAGAAATATTGCATGTGAAAATAAATAAAAATCAAAAAAAAGAGAGCAGGAAAGTAGAAAGTAACATTCACAAAACCAATGGTAATTTAAATACAAAAAAATCTTTTTACAAAGAAAAGGAAGGGAAAGAAGAAACGAAGTTAGTAGAGGATACAGAAAAACAAGAACGTGAAATGGAAATAAATGATATCCTAAAGGACTCAGCTGCGCAGACAGAAGAAATACATCAATCTGATGAAGCAAAAATGAGTGTAGAAAAGGAAAGTGAAGACAAAAGTTTTGAGATTGTTGAAATCCATGCAGATAAATCAATAGTAGAAGAATACGCAGAAATGAAATTAATTGAAAATACCACTTGCGTACATGAAATTCAAGCAGAAATATATGAACAAGAAAAAGAAGAACCGGAAATAATGGAAGAGAAAGAAGATGAGAATGTTAAGAATCTTTCATCATACGACTTTAACAATGAATCAGAAGAGAAAATATTTCCTTATACAAGTTTGAATAAGAGAGAGATTAAATTACGATATCTCGCAAAGAATGATTATGAAGAAAGTTCTTTATCAAATATGGAGGATGATGATGATACTTGTATGGATACTGGGTACATTTCTAAGAAAGAAATATCCGATGAAGAAATGCCATATGATATGCCCGACAGCAGTTCCAGTGATGTAGATGGTAACACTCATGAAATTGACAAAAATATTGGACCGAAATTTAATAATTGTATGAACGAGGATGATGATAGAAACGTTAAAAATAAGAAAGTTAGTAATAACGCTCAAGATGATGTTAGCGAGGATGACAAGAATGATTCAAAACATGAAGATAATAGAAGAAAAAGAATAGAATATAAACATTTAATAGGAAGAATAAAAGTTCCCATTAATCAGTGGAAAAATGAAGAAACATATAACATAGATTACGATTGTATTAGATGTACAATAAAAGAAAAGATGAGTGTTATAAAGTGTCCATGCGTATTGATTTTTTATTCAAGAAGAGTAAATGCTGTTGTGTCAAAGAATATAATTCTGTATGCTAAATGCAATGGAAATAATGGTCATTCGCAATATTTTAGATTTCTAATAAGCGACTTAGATATGGCAAATACATATTTAGAGGTCAAAAGTGACAAAGAATTAACATGTGTACATGAAGAAGGTCCAAATAAGCAATTCAGATATCAACAAATTCGTGGCCGCAGGAGAAAAACAGTTGGGTTAGAATTACAACACCGTTCAGCACGAGATTATCAATTGCAGTTAATAAAATCTATAAATAAAAATGATTATCACGACGGACATCCACAAAATATGGTTGCATTAAAAAGTCTACATCAAATTACAACGGAAATAAATAATGAAGACCGTTTAGAAGTAGAAGATACAGATGTTTCAGATTTAATACAATTATGCGTTCGAGAAAGAAGTAAAAGGGATCCGTATTTACGAAGTGTTAGTATTCCTTTAAGAGCAGTTATGTATTCTGAGGAACAAACTAAAGCAGCAAACAAGTCCGAGATATTAAAAATTGCTCACATGGATTCAACGGGAAGAGTTGTCAGAGAACCTGAAAAAGTTCCAAGTAAAAGATTAATGTATTATTCTATCGTATCTAAAGTTAAAGAGTCCACAATGCCAGTAATAGAAATGCTTACATCTGAACATGACACAAAGTCAGTAAGTACATTTTTAAAAGATTATAAAAACTTTGTTCTCCAATTAAAATATCCCTGGCCATTTTTTAAAGGAATAGTTGTAGATTGGTCTTGGCCCTCGATTCGCGGAGTATCGTTAGAATGGAATGAAATGACAGTAGTTGAATATATAAATATGACTTTTGATTACTTAGTAGAAGGTAAACCTTTAAAAGAGGATGTAACTCTTCTTCTATCGTGCATTGCACATTTATTACATAGAGTATCTAAAAGTTTCAAAAGAGCATATAAAAGTTGCGAAGAAAATAAAAAAATGCTTTTAGAATTTATTAGTTTATTGTTTTTAGGCCGTGATATATATGAAGTTGATTTAATTTTTAATAGTTTAACAACAATACTTAGTACTAAAGTAGAAGAGAAAGCCAGTCATGCATTGCTTAGTTTAACAGATCTAATAACAGAAGAAAAAAAAATAGAATTAAATGCAATCGGAGCTGAATTAGCGATTATAGAAGAGATGGTAAATAGATATAAGACTGATAAAGAATTTAATTATTTATATAAGGATAGTGAGGCATTATTTACTAAGTCGAAATTCTGTAAACGTTATTATGTAAAGTTAATTGGAATACAAAGTAAGTTTGAAAAAGAAGAAGAATTAATTGAAGAAAGTACAAATAAATATTATGCTCCTGATTTTGCAGAATATATAACAATTGAATTTATGCCATACATAAGTATTTGTGGAGCAATGATGTTGCCTACGATTGACAACAATTTATCTCGTGTCAGCAATGCTTATAGTGAAGCACATAATAGGGTCATAAAAGATACAGTCTTGCACAATAAAAAAAATGGTTCTATGGGACAAGTCGTTAGAAAACTAAAAGATTACGCTCTTAAGTTGGTAGAAGAAGTAAAATTGGGCGTTGATACTGACATAAATAAACCTATAAAAACTGGTAAGGGGACAAAGAAAAGACCAGCCTATCCTGATACAGATTCTAATCCATTGGCTAAGGATTTTTGGAGAAGAACTAAAAAATACAATAATGCAAGGGAAAGTCACATGAATGCGGAGAAATTGCAAAAAACAGTTTATGAAATATTAGAAAAACAACATATAAAAAATATAGATTTGGAAAAAGTAGATGCTTTAAAAACGTTTAGTCGCAAACATGGACAAAAAAAGTTGCTAAGAGTTAAATATGTAAAAAAAAATAGGAAAGGAAAGTTAAATAATGAAAGGAATAAAGGCAAATATGGAAAAGTCCTTAAAAAAGAAAAGAAAGTAAGCAAAAGGAATCGTAAAACTAAAGTAGTAACAACAAGTGAGGATGATGATGATGATTTTGATTATGACGATAACAATGATGATGATGATGATTATGATTATGATGATTATGTGGAGAAAGATAATTATAATGATGATGATGATGATGATGATAATGATGATGATGATGATGAACAAAAATCGAAAAGGGAGGAATGCAAAAAAATTAGAAATGAAAGAAAAATAGTTGATGATCATATGAAAATGGAAGTAGCAGCAGCAGACGTGAAACCAATTGTAAAAGAAGAAACCACAGAAAAAGAAGTAAGTGAAGTTAAAGGGAAGCGTAAGCAAGAGGAAATGACAAATAGTAATGAGGAGGAACAGAAAATAGAACGCAATACAAAGAAATTGAAAATTAATGAAGATGAAATAAACCGAACTGTAGACAAAAATTTCAAAGAAAACAAAGTTATCAATCGAGATATGGAATATTACTGCAAAACAAAATCCTGCTTTGTAACAATCGCAAAATTTACTATTTCTGAAGATATTCCATCACCAATAAAAGTTGTGTATGTTACCGGTAGTCACTTTCATTCACTTACTGACAAAAGAGGTCTTATTTGCGGACAAATAATAGATGCATACGCCATCACTTTAGAAAAGTCATGGAACTCGGACGTAACTTTTATGCCTACAGACGATACAAGTACAGCCATAGGCGATTACTCTGAATTAAACAAAAATAAAAGACGACAAACGAATTTAGGCTTATATAAATGTAAGAAGCCACTGAAATCTATAATCTTAATGCCATATGTATTCCTATTTCATTGGCGGCTGTTAATTATTGACATCAATAATGGAACAATAACGATCATGGATCCTTTTAAATATGCCTCAGATTATGATAGGGTTTTCAAGGAATTTGAAAACTTTATTACAGCTTGCAAATTAGATTCAACATTCTCCGCATTAAAGAAAATAAAGTGGAAGCTGAAAATAGATCAAGATGAAAATAGGCCCTATCAGAAGGATGATTGTAGTTGTGGGATGTACGTTATGTATTACATGGATAAATTTGGTAACAAGAAAGGAACAGAGACATTCAAAAAGAACGACATCTTTAGTCCCATAGAATATAGAGTTAAAGTTGCAAAATTGTTATATAAAGTTGGAAAAGAAATCGCAAATAATGATTGTTTGTATTGCTTCGGTAAAGCAAGTGAAAAAAATTCTTTTAAATGTACTAGTTGTAAACAAAAAGTACACAAAGACTGTGCTTACAAAACAAATATTGAGAGTGATAAAGAGGATGAAGTTTCATATGTAACATCAGTGAAAGACAAATATATTATAAATGATCATTGCTACTTATGTAAATTGTGCAAATAGTATTTATGTAAATAACTTAGTATTGTAGGGGTTATTATAGAAACAAAAATTACTGACAAAAACTTGTTAAATTTAAATGACTAAATAATATTATATATTACAAAAAAGTTAAGTTTCACAAATAACTAAACAGAATTATAAATAAAAGACGGCTAAGATAGAAAATTTATTAAATATGTACGAAAACCAAAAGAAAACATTTATTTCAAAAGCACAATGTTATGATAAAAAGAAAATGTAAAAGACACAAAATATATAAGGAAAATTAATAGAGGGTGGATGTGGGTGGATGTATTTATTTTTTATAAAAAAAGAAAAATTATATTTAAATTCTAACAAAATGAGTAAGGTACAAAATTTTAATTATTGTTGTTTATTAGAAGGCTTTTATAAAAACAAAGAAGAACATTATTCAAATTTTAACGTACTTAATGAACGAAATTAATGAGTGGTGCAAATATCAAAAATAATATTTAACAAGTACAATACATGTAATGATACAAAGTAACAAATGAAATATATACGAAATATTTATAAATGTGAACGTCCACATGAAAAGGGCCCACTTTGTCGGTTTTATTTTAGGAGATATTCGCAATTTTCTAAAACAAATTCAAATTTTCCATATTTTTTTATTGCTGAAAAACAAAATGTAAAATGTGCTCTTTAGAATCATGTATTTATTATAACCTTGTCATAATTAAAAGCACGTTAAAGTCTTATTTTTATTTTTTAATTAACATGGAAGCTAATAGAAAACTTGAACTTTAAACTCGTTTTTCTCGAAATTAGGTTTTTGACACTTCCAACTTTAAACCCTTTCAACTTGGCGAATTTTCCATCTAAAGGGGTCTAAGACCTCTCAAAATATTCGAAATTTAATCAAGATTATGCTCATATAGATAAGTCCAATAGTGCCAAAGTGGGCCCTTTTTATGCGGACGTACACAAATAGTAAAAAAATAATTGTTAAAAAAGCACAATATTATGATGAAAAGAAAATATGAAAGACAAAAAATGTAATTCAAAATAGATAGAGGGTGGGTGTGGGTGGATTTATTTATTTTTTATAAGCAAAGAAAAATTATATTTAAATTCTACCAAAATAAAAAAGATACAAAAATTTAATTATTGTTGTATATTAGAAGGCTTTTTAAGAGCAATGAAAAGCAGTATTCAAATTTTTAAGAGGTTAATGAACGACATTAATGAGTGGTGCAAATATCAAAAAACATATTTAAAAAGAACAATACATGTTATGATAGAAAATAACAAATAAAATGTGTACGAAATATATATGAAAAGTAGAAAAATAATTCTTAAAACAAGCACAACATTACGATGAAAAGAAAATGTAAAAGACAAAAAATATAATGCAAAATAAATAGAGGGTGGATGTGGGTGGATCTATTTATTTTTTATAAACAAAGAAAAATAATATTTAAATTCTACCAAATTAAAAATATACAAAATTTTAATTATTGTTGTATGTTAGAAGGCATTTTTGAAAATAATGAAGAACAGTTTTCAAATATAACGAAGTTAATAAACAAAATTAATGAGTGGTGCAATTATAAAAATATATATTTAAAAATACAATACATGTAATGATACAAACTAACAAATGAAATATGTATGAAATATTTATAAATAGTAAAAAAATAATACTTAAAAAAGCACAATATTATGATGAAAAGAAAATGTGAAAGACAAAAAATGTATTGCAAAATAAATAGAGGGTGGGTGTGGGTGGATCTATTTATTTTTTATAAACAAAGAAGAATTATATTTAAATTTCAACAAAATAAAAAAGGTACAAAACTTTAATTATTGTTGTATATTAGAAGGCCTTTTTGAAAACAACAAAAACAGTATTCAACATTGACGAAGTTAATGAACGAAATTAATAAGTTGTGCAAATATCAAAAAAAAAAATAATTAAAAAGTAAAATACATGTAATGATACAAAGTAACAAATAAAATATATATGAAATAATTATAAATAGTAAAAAAATAATTGTTAAAAAAGCACAATATTATGATGAAAAGAAAATATGAAAGACAAAAAATGTAATTAAAAATAGATAGAGGGTGGGTGTGTGTGGATCTATTTATTTTTTATAAGCAAAAGAAAATTATATTTATATTCTACCAAAATAAAACATATACAAAATTGTAATTATTGTTGTATATTAGAAGGCTTCTTTAAAAACAATGAAAAACAGTATTCAAAGTTTAACGAAGTTAATGAACGAAATAAAGAGTGGTGCAAATATCAAAAAACATATTTAAAAAGAAGTAGCAATACTTGTTATGACACGAAATAACAAATAAAATGTGTTTGAAAAATATATAAGAAGTAAAAAAATAATTCTTAAAAAAAGCACAATATTACGATGAAAAGAAAATGTGAAAGATAAAAAATATAATGCAAATAAATAGAGGGTGGATGTGGGTGGATCTATTTATTGTTTATAGGCAAAGAAATATTATATCTAAATCGTACCAAAATAAAAAAGATACAAAATTTTAATTATTGTTGTACATTAGAAGGCCTTTTTGAAAACAGCAAAAAACAGTATTCAAATTTTAACGAAGTTAATGAACAAAATTAATGAGTTGTGCAAATATAAAAAAAAATATTTAAAAAGTAGAATACATGTAATGATACAAAGTAACAAATGAAATATATATGAAATATTTATAAATAGTAAAAAAGTAGTTGTTAAAAACGCACAATATTATGATGAAAAGAAAATATACAAGACAAAAAATGTAGTTCAAAATAGATAGAGGGTGGGTGTGGGTGGAACTATTTACTTTTTATAAACAAAGAAAAATTATATGTAAATTTTACCAAAATAAAAAAGATACAAAATTTTAATTATTGTTGTATATTAGAAGGCATTTTTGAAAATAATGAAAAACAGTTTTCAAATATAACGAAGTTAATAATCAAAATTAATGAGTAGTGCAAATATAAAAATATATATTTAAAAATACAATACATGTAGTGATACAAACTAACAAATGAAATATGTATGAAATATATATGAAAAGTAAAAAAATAATTCTTAAAAAAAGCACAATATTACGATGAAAAGAAAATGTGAAAAACAAAAAATATAATGCAAATAAATAGAGGATGGATGTGGGTGGATCTATTTATTGTTTATAGGCAAAGAAAAATTATATTTAAATCCTACCAAAATAAAAAAGATACAAAATTTTAATTATTGTTGTAT
>WNHD01004998.1:0-10634 GCA_011057455.1 Ganaspis sp. Gsp50 | reverse complement strand
GTTACCTCCTTTACCATCAGTGAAATCGACCGACCACCGATCAATATTGAACATTGTGCCAACGGACGATAATAATAAAAGTGTCAATATTCATCACGGCGAAATTAGCGCCGTGTGTGCTGACGTGTTGGAATCTCCTTCTGAGCTACGTCACTCTCTTCTTGGTGCTCGATTTAGCAGCTTGCTGCGCTCTTTAATAAGAATTGTGCTCTTCGCTTTTATTAAGACAACGTAAAATGGTGGGACATGGTGATATCAGGGGCCGACGCCGCATCACAGGTGAGCTCCTCTAAATAAACTATAAATTTAGCAAGGAGTTGTCTCCAGACTCCAGTGAAATCAGTACTCGCGAGTGAAATATAATGTTGAACGATTAATTCACCATTTTTGATTCGGGCCTTCAGCCCGAATTCACTTAAATAAATTCGACTACGATTTCATATAATAATGTAATAAATAAATGAATGAAGTGTTGTTCTTTCCATTGTTCTGTTAATAGTGTTGTTCAATTTTTATTGTGCTCCTTACCCCGACGCTCTCCAGTTACAATCTTGAGTGTAGTTTGGCAATAAAATAAAATAAAATATAAAGAGATAAAAGAGATTAAGTTTAGAGTCTAAAATATAGAAGTAATGAAAATAGTTTGAATTCGGGTTTAGTTATTTTCCTGAATATTTTACCAAAAATAACTTGGCGCTCTCAAAATTAAAATGTAAAATCAGCCCAGTAACCAGTTCTATAAATATTTGTTCTAAAATTAACGTTAATATTAAAAAAGGTAAATAAATTAAATAGTCAAAATAAAAGAATTTGGTTATAGTACATTATAATTCAAACCTGTCAATAAGTTAACCTAAGAAAGATAAATAAGGAACTGTCGATAATTTTGAAACTGCAAATGATAGGCTTTCGAAGAGTATAAACTTCATTTGATTTAAAAACTAAGTTCCTAGATTTTTACCTGCCCGACCAAAAATGAGTCGATTTGCCTCACTCTCCCCTACTAAAAATCAATAAAGTCAAAACTTGTAACTGGTAAATTTTTACCGCGTTATAATTTCATTATGAATTTGGTTACAAAATGGACCTTGTCCTGTGGCATTAGAACAAATTAAATGTATTTTTGTACCGTTAGAAATAAGCCCTAAAATGAATTGATCTTTCATGAGTTCCATCCAATAAACAAAAAGTACCTTTTTATACAAATCTTCCAAGCAATTTACATTTTTTTAAAAAATTATTTATTGAAGAAAATCTGTTTACAAAAAAGTTAATTGTTTAAACAATTTATGTTAGAAAATAGCTCTGTACACTTTTATAAAGGGCAAATACAACAAAGAACAAAACAAGGTTACTTGCGTTCATTTGGTGGTGTCATAAGACATGATAATATATGCCGTGTACTGTTTGCAACCTAAATAGAATTTAATTAGAATAGTTTGCAGGCAGTTTTCTTCAGATTTAAAACCTCATCAAATACCCTCTCAGTAAAAAAATATCTCTAGGACGTCCCTGTTAAGTTCCAGGATATCCGCAGAACATTCAAGAGACATCCAAATTTCCTATCTCTAGGAGTTCCTGAAACATAATTTTAGAATATAAAAGAAAATTTCGAGACCAGGATTCGAACCCTCGTTGCTTTGCTGACAGTCGAGTAAGCTACGATCTGTGATACAGAGACTTTAACAGCAATTATTAAAAGTAACTACTACGTAAGTAATTTCGTTTTGTTTATTTATCTGTAAAAAAAACTTGTATCTCAGTATGCATTGTATTTAAAATCAATTAAACAGTTTCATTGTAACTGTTAATAACTAACTTCTTTGAGAAAATAGTTTCATTTGAATGTCATTTGATGTCCACACGATTGTGTTTTTAATTATCTGTAATTCTTTCATTATTTTGCATCAGTATCGCATGGAAGCTATCATGGGATTCCGTAGATAAATTCTTTATTAATGACATAGATTATTCTATTTGTAACTTCGATAATCTTACAATATGTTTGGGACATATATAGGATATCCATGGGGCGTTGTTTCCGGTATATCTACTGAATGGCCTTGAAATATCCCATGGATATCTTGTGATATCGACACAACGTCTCAAGAATATCCTAATTTCCGCACCTTTGGATATCCAGAGAATATCCCATGAATATGTACAGAACGTCTTGTAGATATCCACGGACGTTTATAAGATATCCTGATATAGCCTTTGCTGTTAGGGTACACTGAGAAAACTTTAGCACTGCATCCGCGCCAGTGTGTAGTGCGGCTGCCGTACCACACTGGCGCGGATGCAGTGCTAGTGTTCTCTCAATGTACTATTTGAAGTTTTAAACTAATTTTGTAAAACAAAATAATTAAAAAAATTTGTTTTCATACAGTTAGGTTGAAATTTATTTATGGTTTTCTAACGATAACAACTCCAGCAGCATAGGATATCTCAGGATATCTCATAAACGTCCGTGAATGTCTCTAGGATGTCCAGCAGATATCCATGGGCCATTTTCAGGTTATCCATTGGTGCGAAAATTAGGATATCCTTAAGACGGCGTGCGGATACCACAAGATATCCATGGGATATCGTAATAACATTCTATGGATATCCCAGAAACATCTTACCAAGGTCTTATGGATATCCTATGGATGTCCCTATGTCCCCATGTCCCTAACATCCTATGGATGTTAAATTAAGAAGTTAGGAAAAGTACAATCCACTTCATAATTTAAGAGTTAACACTTTATTGTCTAGTTTATCTAAGGGATCCTGTGACATACACCATGCGATTCTGATGCAAAATAGTGCATAAAATTCTAGATAACTGAAAGAAACAAGCGTCAGGACCGTAAATGCAATTTAAAGGAGCTATTTTTAAAAAGAATCCGTTATAAATAGTCCCAAGAAAACTATTAAATCGGTGTTAAATATAATACATACTGAGATACAAGTTTTTGTTTACAATTAAAAACAAAAATTAAATTACTTAAGTAGTAGTTACATTCAACGATTATCATTAAAGTCTCTGTATCAAAAATCGTAGCCTACTCGACTGTTACCTACGCAACGAGGGTTCGAATCCTGGACTCGAAAATTTTTTTTAATTTCTAAAATTATGTTTCAGGAAGTCCTAGAGATACGGAAATTTGGTTACATCTGTCCTGCCGATATCCTGGGACTTAAAAGGGACGTTTACATGATATCCGAGATCCTTGAGAGGATGTCCTAGGGGTGTCCTAGGGATATCTTTTCGCTGATGTGAGAGGGAAAATCTTAATTTTGATAAAAGATGTTATTTATCTTTTTATTTTGTACGGACCGTAGAGTGGTTTCCCTTATAATTGAAAAAATATATGTCAGTAGTTAAAAATGGATACGTCGATATTAAATTATTGTTAACTAGAATTTATTTTTCATTTATAGGATGGTTGGGTGCTGTTTCATTAGGAATATCATTACTAATATCTCCAATAACAATTGCATTTTGTCGAAGAAAAAGTATTAGGCTTACCGCAGTGCTTGGTGGCCTTATAGTTGCGTTAGGATGCCTTTTTACATCGTTCGCTACACAGTTTCATCAAGTATTTTTGAGCTATGGAATAGTGGTTGGTAAGTTCTATTTATTCTTCACAAAGCGTGTACTTTTTTTACAATAAGATTTTACATTAAAATCTTCCGAGGTAATGCTTTTTGAAAAAATTTAAACGCATTAGCAATTTTTTATGAGTATAATGCTCTATCAATGGTAACGCGCTAGGTCACTTTTTAATTTTATGCGGAATAAATCTCTTAATTAATGTTTTTTAAAAAATCATACACTCTATATTATTTTATTTTCTAATTCCCTTAAAAAACTGTAGGTATTAATATCGTTAAAACTTCTCTGAATTTGTTTCTGAAGTAAAGAAAACCTTTCTTAATAGATTTTCCAAAAATAGTCTAACACCTAAAAAGTTTATATTATACGAAGCCAATGCTCCTGCACGGAGAGAATATTTGACAGGCTTAACGTCAACTACTATCAGTGTGAATAGCCTCAATAACCATGGAGGCAACTTCAGTTTGCGATCGACGAAAATAAGGTTATAGTATATGTCGATAGTTTTCGGGGCTTTAAGTATCGATTATTAACTTCTCTAGCTCTAAAGAGCAGTGAAAAATCTGACAAATTGCGAGGCATGTGAAGACTGGAAAATATCCTCTCCCTCACACGACTCTGCATAAATCCTTTACATGACTCGAAATTTAAAGGATTTTTTCCTGATCTTCGGGACATTAGAAATTAATAATCAATTATTGACGCCTCAACAACTATCTACATAAATCGCCTTGAATATTAACTTTCTTCTCCGTTCTCTATTTTGCAAGAATAAAAATATAGCTTTCAGACCCTACATTCAGACACCCCAACAACTATCTAAATAAATCGCCTTGAATATTAACTTTCTTCTCCGTTCCGCGTTAAATGATCTGTTTTTGAATTAAATTGAATTAAAATTAATTAAGTTTTGTGGCATTTAAGATTCTTAACATTTTTGTTTAAATATGCATGTAGTTTGCTAATATGTAATTTGAATCCGGAGTCGTCGTGATAAACGAAAAAAGCAATAAACATTGAAGGTAGGTATTTATATCATTTGTTTTATTGACTCGCTTTAATATAGAACGCATTAGAAAAGTTTACCTTGTTCATTAATTAACTATCTTGCCCAGATACTCCTAATAAAATTTAAATATGACAGTTCTTTAGAGAATTGCAGGATGCTAATAATCATTGAAATCTTAACAACTAAGAATAGATACATGAAAATTAGTAAAATTTCACTGTTTATCAGAGGCGTAGACAGAGACAAATCACCGAATGAGTGAATTTCCACTGATGCAATTTAAGAGACTAACATAAGAAGTTATTCCAAAGTTTAAGTGTATAACAAACCACAATTTTGCACTACACTTTACTAAAGCACATCCTTTATTTTTAATTAATTATTTTAGTTTTAAACTAAATATTAAAATTGACGTTACAGTGCAGTCTCGTCTTTACCGAAAACTGTCAAAATATGGGTACCAAGAATGGTACCTTAAGAAGGCGTCTAGAAAGCTTGTATTGGTTCTTCAATACAAGTCGAAAGGATGGATTCGACGTCTCGTTTCGCCGTGGTAGACATAAGAACGAGACTCTCCGGAAATTCACTTAGGTTCTTCTATGTGAGTTGAAAGAAAAATCCACTTGGTAAAAATACTTCGCGCAATTCTGGAATCATTTATCATCGCCGTGGTTTACCACGAATGATCAATGACACCAGGAAACCGACGAGAGTCAAATCTTTCGTGCTGTTTTCAGTGCAAGCTGACGCATTGTCCAACTTCGCACGCGCAGCACAACTGGTGAATTTGGTTCCAGCTCTGTGAAATTCTCGTTCCGAGAACTGTTCACCAGTGACGTCATCACCCGCTCAAACTCGTGTAACCGGCAAATCCTGTTTTCTGTCGAGTTAAATGTAAGATTTAGACAAATTAGTTATTGTCCCGCAATTCGTGCTAAATGCCGGTAGGCCTGATTTCGCAGGCTACAAAAAACACAAAGATGGCGTAGGAAAATAGTTTATCTGGAGGATATTCCGTATTTAAATTGTCAAGAGAGGCGGAGATCTGTAACGTTTACCGTGTCAAAAATAATAATCAAAATTAATTTATATCTTTTGTTAACAAAACGCTGGTACCAATGCGCAAACCTTGGCCAAATTCTGGTACAACGCCGTTTTAGTCTAATTTTTCGTTCTGGATTTTACGTTTCCATCAACACCTTTTTTATTATTAAATATTATTTGTAATAAGTTAGTGTTTAATATCGTAAATATTCTTTATTTTATATTTTTGTATTAATTTTACTTCCTTTATTAATATTATTTTGTTATTATAGGCAATCTAGAAAATTATTTGTTTCTAATAATCTTTAGAAAAGTGAAGTACCTAAAGAATAGGACATAAGTGCTTTAAATAGATATGCAAAAACTAATGGCCACATTAACTCTTCAAGGTTGGTCAAAGAATTGTTTCACTGGTACGACCAGAGAATGTCATTCTACGACTACAAAATATGGAGGCAGTTCTTAAAGAAATTAAACTTGTCAGTAAAGTATTTAGTTGCTTTAAAGTAGTTGTGTGAATTCATTGAGGCAAAACCTAATTCTCATTTATTGATAATAATTGAAAGCTTATTATTATTTTGCGATTCTCTAAAGCTATAGTCAATAAAAAAGTTATACAATTACCTACGAACAATGATTTTTGTATTTTTCTTCTCACAACGACGACGGATGCAAATTACACATCAGCGAAATTCATCCATAAATAAACAAAAGTATAAAAAAATTTAAAGCCACACAACTCCGTCAATATTAGTACATTTTAATTAAAAAACAGCTCAATTGGAGCAGAATTAAACTTACTTTCGTAATACTTTGCAGGAAATAATCTTTTATTTCGAATAATTACATAAAATTGTCTTCTGAGTTAAAAAGGTGGAGAAAAATGGAAAAAATGAAAATTCTTTCGACTGTTGTCTTGTCAGTTTATATTTTAAATGAATTAGAAATGCAGGGTCGAAAAGCTCTGTGTTTATTCTTTCAAACAAGAGCAGAAAATTGTATATCAGACAAAAATTATCGAAGCTATGGGTCAATATAAACACATACTGACCCTAAAAGGGTTTTTTGTTCATCAGATAAGATTTTGGGAGTGTATGAGAAATTTCTTCTACACCATTTTTCTTAGTTTTACCTGACCTACAACTTGTGCCAGCTTTTGATAAAAGTATATTTTCGCTGTTACACAGTATGTTCTCTGTGTGGCAGATCAAGATGATGGAAAGCTGACCGAATTCCGTCAGCTTCGGTCAGCATTCAGTAACAGAAAAAATACAAAAAAACTAGCTCGAACTTTAAGAGAGTATACACATTGATACTTGTAAAGAAACATCTCCTTTGTTTATTTGTAATAAAAAAATTGTTAGAATATTAACTACAAATTAATAATTAAGGGGAGTGTAAATCTGTTTTTAGAAAGGTTATAAGATGTTCAACTTTGAAGACAATGTTTAGTAACAAAGAATTATTACTTAATTTTAAAATTTTTTCTATAAATTATTTTAGAGTGATATAGTATTAAAATAATTGAAATTATGTCAATTTATGTTTTAAATGTTTTTTTTATAGAAATTAGTATTAACATTTCTAAATTATTTCAGTTTTGCTTTCTCACGCACGTCTCTAGAGGTGGTTCAAGAACAGAACATACATCTTTGCTTTGTCGGTATGCACCTCAGAGTCACAATTCATCTTGTATTGAAAAAATTTGTAAAAGTTGAAAGTTCACATTTAATAAAATTTACTTATCATTTCTAAACCCCTTTCCACTTTTATAATATAGATGGCAATCAATTAATAGAGAATTTGACACTTTTATTTAGCTTTAACCATCTTTATACATTTTGACAACCATTTTTATGTAACAATTTGACTTAATGTTATGTTTAAAATTAAGAAAATGTATTAATTTATTAATATTAATTAATTGATTGTTCTTAATATTTAGGAAATAAATAACAGTAGCTTGAATAACGATGACATTTGGATGGAAAGAGCTTTTAACCATCAAAACTAGTTAAGCCTGAAACGAAATAAGATCGGTCAGGGCTCTTTACTTCAAGCTGGTAAGATGAATAGCGAAAGACAAAATTCCTCGCTAGTTTTACTGAAAACACAAGCTATTTTGAATTTGCAAACAGAGGTTCTTATTAAAAGCCAGCATCATGAAAAGAATTTAACCTAATATGATATTTATGATATTTATTATTATTATATTTATGTAAAAATGAAAAACTTAATTTATTGACATTTTTATTGCAGATAAACGTTACTTTGACCTTCTATTCGAACAATTATATTGAAACTGACCTTCTAAATACAATACTTTGAAGAACTGTAATAAATATTTGACAATTGATGCATTATTCCTATTTTTTATATTTGAACCTTGATAAATCCGTTCTTGCAAATGTGTCAAATCACAAAACAATGTTTCCTGACTAAAATTATAATTACTTCTTTGAACTTTCATAATAGAAAGCTTGAAGATGATTTTCTGACATTATTTTTATAATTTATTATAAAAAACAATATTAGGTAGGTCAGAGTGTTTTATAATTTGTCACGTTTGAGAACTCGAATGTATCAAGGCGCAAATGTAAAAAATAGGAATAAAGCATTAATATTCTAATATTTACTACAGTTTTTCAAAGTATTGTATTTAGAAGGTCAATTTTAATAAAATAATTCGAATGGAAGGTAAAAGTAACATTTATCTGCAATAAGAATGTCAATAAATTAAGTTTTTCGTTTCTCACGATGCGAGCTAAGTGTACGAGCCCACAGTGTCAGATGGAGATTCCGGCTATCAAGTGTTCTGAATGTTGAGAGCTCTTTATATCAAATTAACAATTCTTGAGTTCATAGATTCGAGCTCGCAACTGTCAAATATTACAAAAGGACATTTTCTTTTGAAATACAGTCATATTTGGTTAAATTCATTTGCTTTCATCACTTGCTTTCAATGTAAAACTTAGAATGCAAGTTGAAAATAAAGTTTTACTTCAATAAAATTGTCATAATATTGTGCTTTTCGTTTTTTACGTTGCAAGCTCAAATGTATGAGCCCGCACCATCAGATTAGGATTTCGGCTCTCAAGAGTTCTGATTGGTGAAGGTTCTTTTAATCAAAGTGACAATTTTGGGCCTTCATAGATTTGAGCGCGCAACTATCAGAAATTGCAAATCCTCACTTTCTTATAAAATAAATGTTTTATTATGTTAAGTTCTTTGAATAATGCTTGCTTTAAGTACAAAACTTCGCTTGCACAGTATGGATAACTTGTATTTTCAGTACAACTAGTGAGAAATTATGTGTTCCGCTTTTCACGTTGCGAGCTTGAAGGAAAAAGCCCTTATCAATCAAATTAAATTTCGGGCTTGAAGAATTTTGATTGGCTAAAGTTTTTTCGTCAAAGTGTAATCGTTAATCAAGGTATAATTCTTAATTTTCTTATTATTAAGAACACTCATATAAACAAAATTGCCAAATTAATCTATTTTCTCAATTTTAAACACAGCTTATAGACAAATTAAACTGAAATGTGTTAAAAATATCAATTTTAACTTTTATACAAAACATATTTAAAACATAGGCGAAAGTGGGGTGGAGTGGGAATAGTTTTGAATTTGAGATCTTAAAATTTAATAAGAGCTAAATTTCTATAATAATTAATTTTTGTATACTTGTTTACAATTTTAACTATCCATTTATATGCATCATTGCACGTAAAATGTCTGATAATACTCTAGTTTATGGATTATTTAAAAAAATTTAATGTTGGGTAATGTGGGAAATTGTCGGTTGGAGTGGGAAATAGAGAAAAGTTTTTATTGTAATGAATAGACGGGCTACAATAAATGCCCTTTTACATAAAAAATCAAAATATGTTAAACGAAATATATAAACAATTCTAAAAAGAAAATAACCAGGAATAAACTATGTTATAAATGTATACATTCAAATGCATTCAAACAATGCCAAAGGTGCTATTAGTATCATATTGAATATTCAACAAAAAAGCACTTAACTCAGCCTTGAAACGCAACAAGGAGCCTTTTTTTAAAAGATTTTTTAAAAGTTGTTTTAAAAAAATGTTCAAACAGTATATAAATAGCCAAATGCAAAGTAAGAAGATACGTAAGCGCTTTTGCAGGTCGATAACATTGTAAATGGCTGTTTTGACGTCACCTAAATGCAAGCTTAAAAGAACGCATAGGCGCTTGTGTCTTTTTTATATTGTAAATGAGCCTGAGACAGAGCGGAGCTTACAAACGCATTCAATGCTTTTAGCTCCGCAAGTGACTATGCGTTTTTCTTACTTTGTATTTTTCATTTTCAAACTTTTCACACAGAAATTGTCTAAAAAATTATTTTTTTTTGCAAAATATGATTCAGCATACCAATTTTAACTAAGAAATGATCTTGCATTAATTACATTTTTATTACAAATTGAAGTTCTAGGCGCAAGCGGTTTTTCTTGATTTTCTCCGTTCGATCGAAATGTCACTTAAGTTCTTTTTACTTTGCACGGCAGAATAGTCATCTTCTAATTATTTTAAAATATTTGCAAAATGTTTAACTTGTTTGGCTACTAACCACCTTGTTTTATTATTAGTTTTCAATTACTTTTAATTTAAAATTTTGTCTGTCAGTCGTCTTTTATTTTAAATTTTATTGTTGTTTTGTAACAAATTGGCTCCTGGTTTATTATTATTTTATTTTTTTTTTTTTTTATAAAACAAGTTTAGAAGAAGAAAAAATGCATTTACGCACCCTGTAGTGTGGGACTCACCAGCTCCCTGCTGGAATGCACACTAAAACCCCCTCTCCCAATTCTTGCTGTACTTGATCGTATCCACTTCTGCTCCCTTCGTCCTGAAGCATTCGACCCGCTAATGCGTCAGCTTGACGCTCGCAGGACGGGACTTTCTTCAATTGGCTCACGAATGAAGCCCTCATCCCTCCCAAACAGCCGAGAA
>WNHD01004997.1:0-10634 GCA_011057455.1 Ganaspis sp. Gsp50 | reverse complement strand
TCTTGTTCTTTGAACATTTCTGAAGAGAAACAGAGTTATCCGATTAAAAAATATTCATTTTTGTAGATACTGTATCAATTCTGCGAAAAAAAATTTTTTCCAATGTAAAATACATGGGAAACTGTAGGGTCGTTGAGCACCATCTAAAAATTACTTTTTTTAATAAAAAAACAGGCGTACTTTTTTCTCTATAAAGAATAATTCTAGGGGCGTTTGCATCCAAAATCCAAAACTATTTTTTTGGGTATGAAAGTAGTTAGACTTAGTAAAGATTGTTTATTGTTATGAGAAACTTTATTAAAAAATGAACAGGCCCGTGATTTTAGTTAGCGACAATCACTAAATAATGATTTCCTGTTTCGAGTGAAAAGCATAAAATGCATTTAATAATTAAGAGACAAATACCATTTGTATTATAATTTATTTTAGAACTGAAAATACGAACTTGTATAAATAAAATAAAAAATGAAAAAAGCTAAACGCAACTCGACCTTTTAGTTTATTTGTGAGAAAAAAAGAAAATTTGCAAAAAATTAGAAAAAGGTAAGTTCCATACACATATATATTTGAACATTATTGTAAATTAAATTGCGGATCTTTTCAAGGGAATTTGCTGTCTAAATATGAATCAGCGATAAGTGAGACACTTTTTCAAATCAGCGCATAGGTATGCGCTAAGAATCAGCGGACTTTTAGGTTATGTGTCACTGAAGCATCAGCGTATATACGCTGATTTGAATAAGTGGCTCACTTATCGCTGAAAATCGATGGAATTCCGTTGATTCAGATTTAGAGAGTACATAACATTCTCACTCATTTCAAATTTATTATACTAGAAGTTTACTGAAAATTATTACGAATATTTCATAAATGCTTGGAATATTGATTTTGAAGCAAGTGTATTAATAAATTCACTTTATTTCTGAATTCAACTATTCAATTTTCAAGAATTAAAACATCTATCGATCAAAACGCGTAACGAGACTCGCGCGCTCGATTTAATCTGCTAAAATTTACGTCCAAACTTTCACTGGTTTATCGGTCTTTTGTGTAATGATGAAAAAGAGTATGCAGCAGCGACGTTTTCTTATCGAATACCAATATTAGTGAGCTATAGTTGTGTATATGTATATGTGTACCAAATCGCTCGTAAATTTAAATTTTTAAATTTAGTTCCCTTCATTTATCCGATCTATACAGGCATCTTTATTATTAGTTTATAATTCGTTAATTTAACGATAGAGAATGTGAAAACTTGAATGAAATAAGATTTGGAGAATTCATTTTAAAATTCCGTACATTTGATAACGTGATTTTCAAGTAGAATAAAAATCGAATTTCTCTTTCAAATTTGTATGCATAGTATTTATTAAGAAAATCGTATGAACATTAACTGCAGGGAAGCAATTTCAACATGGAATTGAAATCTCGAACTATTTCGGGGTGAGGGAATTGATATGGAGAACCACTGGCTGACGCCTGCGCATAGTGGTGATTTCACGTTCTGCATCCCCACCACAAGGACAAGCTTATAGCAATAAGCAGTGCTTCAAAGCAACTCAACTACAGTGTTTCATCCACTTACTTTAGTTCTGACCCTGTTTCAACTCCAAATTGCTTATTTAGCCAAATTCCAATGACATCACTAAATTGTTTATGAAATTTTGCATCCGACACATTGGTAAACAATTATTGTGTTTTCATATTTTCATTTAAAATTCATATCGGAATTAATCTTTTTGTACACGTTATGTTTTGAATTTTGTAAGATATGAAAACTTCTAATTTCAAACTGTTTTAATTCAACAGTAAGTTGTATATTTAATATAATTATTTTTACTGTTTCCACTGTTTTTGTATCCATGAGAAGAACTACTCTTCAGCTTTTGAAACTTTTGTCCGAGACAAAAATGTAAAAAAATCTTCAATTTGTTAAGTTTTCAATTTATCCTGTTTTCAAGACTTAAGCATTTGATCTACTCGAACTTAGGCCCTTGAAAAGTTACGAGCAAAACTTACTTCAATTTGAAATAGTTCAGGCAAACAATCTCCTTCGAGGATGAAAAATATTCAATTTAGAAAAGAATTTATCTAATGGAAACTTTTCTTTCTTCGAAAGTTCAAGTAATTACTTCTTTTTGAAAAGCTGTCACAATTTGCAGGAGATAAAAATTCAATCTGCCCGACACGAAGCAACGAATACGAATGGATTTTTTTTTCAAAACTTTCTACGCACAGTGTACATGTAAATTAATGTAAATATTTTTTGTTTGTGAGGAGATCCTTTGGGATTCCATTAATTCTGCATTGATTACACAGCAATCATTTTCAGTCAAATTGTTTACATAAGATCATTTGTTTGTGAAAGATTTTCAGTTGAAGGAATTATTTTCATATAATACAAAACATATATATTTCCTTGTAATTAGGTTTGTGTAACATTTTTTAATTGCAATTTTCCTAATTCAATAGAAGTTTTTAAAAACTATATGGTACTTTATCCGGTTAGAATGAAACTCGTTGAATTTTTTTGATCAATGAAAAAAAAGCTTTCATCAGATATTTATTTATCAATTCTACACCAAACTTTTTGAGAGCCGTATCAAATTAAAATCTGTACGAGATTTGCGTTTCAAGTTTTCATTTAATAAATTCATGCAGGGAAAGATTACTTTTTTTTGTATTGACGATTTTAATTTTGTGAATTCAAACAAAATAATAATTGTTTTTTCTTTTGTTAGAATGCTCAAAAAATGCAAACCTGTGCTCAGATTCAATAATTACAAAAAAATGCAGTTTTTTAATAATTCGAATATTATGGCTCAACAAAATTTACCTACTATTCAAAATTCTTAGTCCTATTTGCGACCAATGTGTTTTTCAATATACTGCCTTATTTTAGATGAAATATTTTTATATCATATATTTTTACTTATTTTTTTTCAATAAAAATTATTCAACGGATATCAGTGAAGATTTTTATAAAAATACTCACTGACTTGCAAGAAAATTGCTTCTTCAGTTTTAATTAAATTGTTTACTGATTTTTAGTAAAAATGTCTAATGACTCGCAAGTGAATTGTTCACTGATTTTTAGTATTAAAAGAAACTGATATTTAATTAGCTTAATTGTATATTTATTCACAGAAAAACCTTGTCTTCATTTGTTAATATATTGCAATGTAAACGTTTTTTATTCAAAATTATGAAAATAAAAAAAAATCTGGTATTGGAATTTCTATTCATTAATTTATTAACATTAATTCTGTATTAAATATATATTTATTCGATGTACGCATGTGAATTCACCAAATATGCATTTTAACACTTTAGATCTACAACTTAACACCGAAAGTGCTAAGATTGATAAAATATTTTTAAACATTCGATAATCTACGCCTTCTGATAGAAGAGGACTAAAAAGAGCAGATCGAGGGGTCGTTAACTCCTAATTAAACCTGTACGAAGAATATATTCTCAAAGAATATCATGGAAATATTAGAGAATATTTGGGAATAGTTAGGAATATACAATATTCAAAATATAATGAAATTCTCGAAAATATCATTTCGAAAATATCATTGAATATGTGTAAGAATAAGTTTTGAATATAAAAATAAACTAGAATTTTTTCGTTAGTGGCAGATTTAGTAGAGAGTAGACAAGAAATTATCTATGTCTTTGTGAATGATGCATCATTCTTAAAAATCTAAAACACAAAATAAAAAAACTATGTAAAAAATATTGAGTTTACTAAAGAGTACTTCAGATTATCTAAGAGTATTAAAGAATATTTAAGAATACTTAAGAATATTTAAGAATTCTTAAGAATACTTAAGTATATTACTTGTAAGAATATTGAGTTTATTAGAGAGTGCTCTAAAATATTTAAGAATATCTAAGAATACTTGAGAATACTTGGGAACACTTAAGAACACTTAGGAACACTTAAGAATACTTAATAATAATTGAGAATACTTAAGAAAACTTGAGAATATTTAAGAATACTTAAGAATACTTCAGAATACTTAAAAAAAACTTGAGAATATTTAAGAATACTTCAGAATACTTGAAACTACTTCAGAATACTTGAGAATACTTAAGACTAATGCTGAATATTTATATATATAGATATATTCTAGAATATTATTGGAAAAAATTTTCCGAATATTGAGAATATTCAATATGGGAATTTCTGCAGAATATTTGAGAATATCTGGCAAGTGTACGAAGAATACCTTAGTTGACGACCTCTCGGAGTAGATTCATTTCTTTTTATTGTACATTAATTTCTTTTTAATGTACATCAGTTTTATAAGTAACTTTTACGAGATTTTCGTTTTTGCGATCATCTTATTCTTAACTAAAGAAAAAATGTTAGGTTGCGTATAAAAATAATTACGAAAAAAAATCTGTTTGATTTACATTCATTGATGACATACATGGAAATTTATTCACGTAAATTAAGAGCACTGAGTATTTGCTTAATGCAACTGATGCACATGAGTTTGCTTTTATTTGCAAAATGCACTTTTTTTTAAAGACAGTTTTCATATCCTTTTCATAAATTGCCTCTCTCTGGGTTTTTCTCTCATTTCGATTTATGTTTGCTATTTGAAATTACAAGGATATTTGAGTGTCTCCGCAATGTTCTCTTTAGTCTTTATGGAACGGGTGACATTTGGGTGAAGTTTCGTTTGCAAAAGGCGAATACGTCTATTTCCTTCAAATTTGCTCGAGGCAGAGGAAGAAAATGGTGGAAAGAAATCGCTCCATCGTGATCGCAAGTCGAATGGGAAAGAGGTCGATGCGAACTGGGACAGATTGCTGCTGAAAGAGTAAGAGTCAGACTCTTGACAGTGCTGCATTGCTTGCTCGCAGCGTTCTTGCTTCTCTACATTTTTCCCTTTTAGCCACTTTTATTCTCTTTTCTAACATCTCTTCCTTCCCGATATTCCGCGAGATTTTCAAATTATAATGCTCGAAAGAATCGAAATCTGATTCCACTTCTTTATTAAGAATCTTTAAACGACAAAAAATTGCCTCTTTTTATTCGAAGGCTTCAATATACACAAAAGTCAAAGATCCGAATTGATTGGATGAGATAAGTGTAAATTTCCACAATCTAAAATTATTAACAAAATTTTACTTTAACAGGAATTTTACTTGTCGGGGTTTTTCCCTGCCACTTGGGAATCTTAACAACTTAACAATGTAGTGAAATCACTGATCTGGGGAAAATAACTAAACAAATCATCAAGATAATTTTTTGTTGGGCGCCAGACTTCTTTCGGAGTCGCTTAACGAAATAACGACCAAGAAGCAGACTAAATTACTCACGAACGCGCTAAAATTAATGAAACCAACTCAACAAACTGAACTCAATAATCCGTATCAACTAAACAGCACCAATAAACCGAACCAACTTAACAATCCCTCACGACTTAACAAATTACTCTAAAGATCTTCATCTCAAATTAATCTTCCCCACATCAGATCAGATCATTAAACAGAACTTAATAACTTTAATTTACCTCGGCTAGCAATCAAGGAGTAGGTATTTTGAGAATTGATTCAATGAGATCTCATAAATAAAACAACAAAAATTCGAATTGACAAGATTAATCATTCCTGATTTATTATAAAATTTTTATAAAATTGTATCAAAAATCGAATGACAAAGTATAAGGGTTTTTTTCTGATCTTTTTTTTCTTTTTCTGATTATCTCTGAATTTAGCTTAACAAATAAATTATTTCATTAACAAAATTTCTCCGATTGAACATGACTGAAAGACCACTCGCGACTTTGGATTCCGCGAGAATAAATGATTCCTTGATCATGAGGAAATTGAATCTCAAAAATATAAAAATAACATCATTCAAGCATTAAATTATTAACAATTAAGAAATCTAAATTATCACAGAGTGACCACAATCCATTGAACATTTACTAATAAAAATTTATAGTTTAGTAATTTAAAATATATTAATTTAATCATTCAACGCTTTCTGATTCAAAACCCGAATAAGCTAAATTAACAAAATTTCTAATCAAATGTTCACTGATAATTATGATTTATAGAAATAAAAACTCACCCATTTTAAATCACCAGTCTTAATTCGCTGACACTCAAATAGATTTTATAAGAAGAAGAAAGAGTTAATAAATAAACATTGTATATAATCTGAACGTCGACCTAATAAACATGACGACCAGAACGCAAGAAGTCAAGTATGTCTCTCAAATTCGTCTAGACTGATTTTCGCCAGCTCCTCTCTCATGTATCCTCTCGGACGTACTTATGAGTTCTATTGGTCCTCCCGGTCCTCCAGAATTTTTCTGAGTAAATAGTAGTCAACCTCGGTGTCCATGGCGGAAAATACAAAATGGTAATGATTGTCCTCTGAGCTCCAATCATCCGCCATAATTCCCTCAAATCTCTGAACAGAATTTCGTAACAAATAAAAAAAATACTCTGAGACCAAGTGTGAACTCACCCTTAACTAGTCGAGGTATTGTTCCTTGCATCTCAATAGAGTCAAAACATCAATAAACAATAGACTTGGATTTATTGGAACAATAAGTTCATTTAATCGCTGATAATTATCAATCGCTAATTATAATTAGCGAATATAAGAATTCGTAACAATGATGAGGAACAATCAAACCTATCCAAATTGTAGAGGTTGGCTCGTAATCCTTCATGAATTAATTCTCTGATGTCGTAACCAAATTTAACAATAGGGCCTGTCGGACTGTCCTTGAGAATGTGAGACTTGACCTTGAAAAACTCCAACGGTGTCTCCAATCGGCGATGATCATTTATACATAAAAAAATGTAATAAACAAAATTTTCTTAATCTCTAAATCATATAAAACTCAATTCTCTTTGTCGAGTCATGGAGTGGTCTTGACGAATTGAGCGAAATAAATCTCTGAAATATTAAAGTCTAGATAAATTGAAACTTTGTAAATTGCAGAATTTTCTAGAAATTCTGTAACATTACATGGCATTTTTTTCCACACTACACATTTTCTTAAAGTTTAGATGGCAGATTTTTGAAACCATTTTCAATGAAGATTTTTATTTTAAAAAAGTATCGTTATATGTTACTAAAAAGAAAACGCTTTTTTCATAAAACGCGTAGGGAAACAAATAGGGAACTTTTTTAAAATCAGTCTTGCGAGTTTTTTTGCATCACGATAAGTCGAAAATAATGAAGTCGCTTTATCTCATTAGACTGAACAAATCCCACGGTTATAAAGCCCTTTAACTGACCAACTGTGATCGTTACAATGAGTTGGAATTACATGCAACAAACAAGTTCAATTTTTGTGCAATTCTAAAGTTGTTGGTCATCTGAATATAAATTTTTCCACTCTGAATAGTGGAAGAAATAAATATCGCACAAATAAATAAAGAATTTTTTTTATTTATTCAAATGACTAAAAATCCGATATGCTAAAAGAAAAAAATTTTTTGTTTGACATATACCTCAAAGCACATATTATTGGATTTTTTCGCTTTAAAACAAAAAACCGTTATAACAAAAAAATAACCACCGAAATATGTTATTCCTTGTGGAATTTTTTTTTTGCAGAGATGTTAAAAATTTGGTGTAGAAACAGTTTTTGAGAAAAATAGCTGAAATTTTTTTTCAAACCGCTATATTCTCTTAAAAAAAAATTGTTTTCATTATCTCTCTTGATTTTAATAATCTTTTAGATGATCGTTCTTGCCTATCTGAACACTTAAAAAAATTTCAAAATTAACAAAATGGCGGACACGTTTTGAAAAATCAAAAATCACGATTTTCTGAAAAACACCATTTTGTATATATTTGAAAATTCGTTCTTGAATCGTTGGCAATTTAATTAATTTCAATTTCAATTTTTTTTAAATTTTTAGAAAAGCACAAAAAGAGCATCTGAAGCACTATTAAAATCAAGTGAGAAAATTGAGAAATATTGTTTTTCGAAGAAAATTTTCAAGAAGGTATAACATAATTCAGTGGCAGTGAAATCTACAACTTGAAGTTATTTAGCCTGCAGGATTTGAAATGGAACCAGTGTGATGACAATAATATAAAAAGAAGAAAAATTCTGTTCAACCCATGCTTCGAAAATTACAATAATTAAAATAATAATCCCCTAGCAACAAGTTTTAAATAAATATGTTCAATTTTTCACTTTTTGTCTGCTATATTGTATCCGCCATTTTGAATTTTTGAAAACTGAAAAATATTCATCAACTAATGTACACTTGCCAGTTTTTCTCAAATATTCTGCAGATATTTCCATTTTGAATATTCTCAGTATTCGGAAATTTTTTTCAAATAATATTCTAGAATGTATATAAAAATATTTAGCATTAGTCTTAAGTATTCTTAAGTATTCTTAAATATTCTTAGATATTCTTAGATATTCTGGAGTACTCTATAATAAACTCAATATTTTCATAAGTAATATACTTCAGTATTCTTCAGTATTCTTAAGTATTCGTGAGTATTCTTAACTATTCTTAAGTATTCTTAAATATTCTTAAATATTCTTAAGTATTCTTAAGTATTCTTCGATATTCTTATATTATCTGGAGTACTCTTTAGTAAACTCAATGTTTTTTACATATAGTTTTTATATTTTGGCTTTTGAATTTTTAAGAATGATACATCTTTGACAAAGACATAGATTGTCCACTCTCTTCTAAATCTGCCAATAACGACAAAATTCCACTTTATTTTTATATTTAAATTTATTCTTACACATATTCAATGATATTTTCAAAAATTACATTATATTTTAAATATTCTATGTTCCTAAGTATTCCCAAATATTCTTATATATTTCCATGATATTCTTTGAGAATATATTCTTCGTACAAGCTTAATTAAGAGTTGACGACCCCTTGATAATCTCACTTTTGTCGAAACATTAAATGTCTATTTTTATCACCTAAAATTTAAAGTGCTAGATTTATTGCAAAAACGACCGTGTGTAGTGCGTAACAATTTACGTTTTTTCTAAAGAAAAAACATTAGAAAAACATTGTACACAATCATTCCATTTTTCAACGATTTGAAGAAGACGAAGAATGCAAGTGGATTTTTTACAAGAAAGAGGAAAAAAAGAAAACAGTAGTAGAAAGAAATTCGGACCCAGTTACTAAAATAGTTAAAGTATTTCCCAAGGCCAATCGAAATGTGAGTTTCTTTCAAGAACTTGATGACTCCCGAAGGTGTCTTTCGTACATTCTTTAGAAAACAGAGTGAGTTGGAAAGAAGATTTGGAACATGGAAGATCTGTGCTATCGTTTAAAGGAGAATAAAGTTCCAAAAGCATAGCAATTTCTTGTAACAAAGGGGATTTGGAAAAGTATCCAAGGCTCCTCTGTCTACAATGCATCACATTTGAGACAATTTTATGTCTTGTAAATGTGTAAATGTTCTGTGAGCATCAAAATTGCGTCCTTTATATACACTGAAAAAAATCCATCCGAAAAATCTAAGTGCAGCCCCTTAACAGAACAGAAAATAATTAAACTAATTGTAAATTAGTTTATACATTTATACATTTATACTTGAAATAACTGTTATTACTTAGTTAAAAGTACCATTTCTATGCAGTTGAAATTTATTAGTACAACTAACTGTAATGCAATATAGTTATTTTTAAAACATAATGTCAGTAGTAGAACTGACTACAAAAAATAGTGTGTTCAAACAACCATGTTATGAAATCAACTACATTGGCTCAGTAGAGTAAAAGTGGTAGTAACTATTATTGCTCAGTTAAAAATGATATTTTAATGAAATTAAAATTTATTTTTGAAGTGTTAATGAAAGAATAAAAATACTGCAAAATACTGAATACTACTATAAGATTGGAAGTGGGGGTAGTTAAAATCTCTAGCAAAGTCTTTGAAGCAGCGCTTAATCTAATTGAAAATATTCTAGACATGGAAAATGATAGGTATCCGAAAATTAAAACTTATACTCAAATACGTTTATTTAATAACTACAATCCAAGGATAATATATAAAAACGAAACATATAAAATAAATACGGAATATTGTTGTGAAGCTTGCCGATTGCAGGGGAATGAATTATATCATGTTTTGGTAGACTGTGATTCATATAAAGATATAAGGAGCAAGTATATAATTTCCAGCGATGATACAACAATAATAAAAAATGTTTGGCTAGATATACTAAACTGTCCTCAAGTAGAAAATGTTAAGGCTGTAACGATATTTATTACCAAAGCGCTTAGTAAATAAGAAAGAATGTGTAAAACAAATAAAGTATTATATATACTGAATACTACTAAAAGCAGTAAATACGACTATTTAAAGTAGTAAAATTGACTACATGTGTAAGTTAAACTATGATCAGAATGTCTTTAAGTTTTTTATAAGTTTTCGTAGCGTGCGAGAGTAGATTAGTATTTAAGTTATCGGATTACGAATGTTAGGGTCCCGTGATCGATCCCCGGCGTTTAAGGATTTTTCTCTGTTAGGTATATAAATATATAACAAAAGTAGTAGGGGGAATGACGAATAAGTGAACTTCTATAATAATAATAATAATAATAATAATAATAATAATAACAATAATAATAATAATAATAATAGTA